>RPOG01001788.1:95755-125738 GCA_008086565.1 Thalassoma bifasciatum
TGGCAACTCAAACCAAATGAGGAAACCGATTGCCTTAAACCACTGAAGTTGTAAAAACTCAATACAAGACAAAAATCATTGGTAATTTATTTCTTGACTTTCACTTAAAGAATTGAAACATCATGTTCTTGCATGGCAGAAAAAAGTGTGCTTCTTCGATATGCCATTACAGACAATATTTGTCTTATTGCTAATATTAAACACCACATTACAATAACAGTAATCCAAACTTTTAAATGGCATGCAGCACCTCACGTTTTTATTGAAAAGTCTTTTTCCAAATATTTCAGACTCTGCCAGCCCTGCCAAGATGGCAGAAACATAATTTCACCATGAATTGGTTACTTTGATATAAACATTTTACATTTTATATAAATGTATCCAGCTTATGAACTTTGACCCATTTAAAACAGAACATACATGTGTTTAAGATTATGTTTTAACATGACATGACCCTTTTCAAGGTATGGTTCCTTTGGACATTATCATTATTATTACTATTGTTATTATTATTATTGTTGTTATTATTATTATTATTATTATTATTATTATTATTATTATTTTTATTATTATTATTATTATTATTATTATTATTATTATTAATATCTTAAACCTTTACCATTATATAAAGATCATTTAAATGGTTAGTGGTCAGTAAAGACATTTTCAAGATTTTAATGTCTATGTCTTTATTGTAGATGTGTAATGTGGACCACTGATTTTGTCAAATGTGCAATTGTACAACTTTTTGTAAATTTTTTACAGGCTCATCAACAGAAAAACATTGACCATTTAAACACACACAATGTTCAGATGTCAAACTGGAGGAGCCTTTTTTCCACCCAATGTGTCCAGTTTTTGTGCATTCAAGCAAAACATCTCACAAAGATGTTTTTTAAACAACACCTTCACAACTTACTCTTGCTCATTTCTCAGAGCTTCGGCTGAAGAACACCTTACACTCTGAAAAGTATTCCTGCACCGAAACAAATTATTTATGCCAAAACTTCAACTTTAAGTGATTAAATCACAGGTGACTTTTCCACATAACTTTATTACATTTTTTAAAGGTATGATATTCTCAATCCTTTTACATCAATACACTAGTGGACAGCTGTTGCATGGACATGTATTTACAAGGGGCTCACTGCTGTGACTCTTTGTACAACAAGTACAACTGTTACCCAATTGTTTAGCAAAGCTACAGCTTTCAAGTTGTACCCAGAATGCCTTTAAGATTGTTAACCTTACTGTTATTTTCACCGTGAATGAGGAGGGGGGGGGGGCAGTGGACATGAGAGCCTGCTGTATGTGGCAATATTATATACGAGCCTCCATGTCGTAGGCTGACTGTATACACTCTACAGAGTGGACCAGCCAACTACTCCTCACAGTCATATACTGAAGTCCAACACACAGTACATGACAGCAGCAACAAGTGCCAAGCAAAAACAAAGTAAAACATCCCAGTTCAAATGAAAAGCTGATAAATATCTACAGGAATTGTCATGGATGATTGAACCATTTCTTATGGATTCCCAAGAGGAACTGATTCTCGATACGGTCGGGACAAGGAATGGTTTGGAACAGTGGTGCTCACTCCTCCCGTGTGTTGTCTGTATTCACGGACGACAGGTACCAATGGTGTGTTTTTACTGCATGCGACAGATGTGAAGGGTCATTTCCGACGGACTGACGGGTACAGCTACGGCATAGGCAGGTTGACTGTCTTTCCTGCATGGAGGAGGTGAGCTGTCTATGTTCTGCAGCATAGACCATCTCTGTTTCTGCCCTCCATGGTGTAGGCTGGCTGTCTGTCTGCACCCCACGATGCAGGCAGGCTGACTGTCTATCCTGCATGGTGCAGGCAGGCTTGCTGTCCATGCTCTGCATCACAGACCGGTGCTGTGTCCACACCGGCTGTCTGCACCAAGGCATTCATGGCTAAGACTTATAGCTAGTATATTACTGTAATGTACATTGTCATGTACTGTAATATGACATACAGTGAAAAACTGGCAGCCAAAAAAAAAGTAAAATAATTAGACCAAATAAAGGTTCAAATTAAAGGCTTATCCATAGTCATCGGGAATTGCACAGTAATAAACAACATTATTTCCTGTACCTCAACATCCAGAGACCGTTAGAGACCACTGTCGACCAGACCAGGTACCTCCTGTCTGTCGACTAGGTGTGCTGACATATCTGTTAGCCACATGTGACACCACGCACCTGTCTAGATTTGGTGTCACGTGTCTGTCAGACACAACACGAACCCACCCTAGTACATGTCGTCCGAGTCATGTCCACTGTGTGCCCTTCTCACTCATGGTCACAAGGTTTGGTAAAGAATAAACTTCAGTTTGATTGTATCTACTCTATTTTTCCAATGCTTTTTACGCATTTTCTCTTTAGTTCACCAAGGTTTTAGTTACACATACTTAAGTAATTCAGTAAATCCATTGAATCCTTTCATTCAGATACGAATTAAAATGGTTCAAAACGGTTTGTTTGACTTATTTTCAAAGCACTTAATTCTACTCAACATTCTTCAGTGTAAAAGTGTTTCAGCAATTAAATGCAGTAAAAGGCAGGAAGTATTTGGAGTCCAAGGTGTACTGAAACTGAAGAAACAAGGTGATGGAGGTTAAAGTGACATGTGACATATGAGAGGAAAGTGTTTGCGGGGGGATAAATGGATAATATTCCTGTAAAGAGGCCATGCAGAAAGAGTTGTGTTCTTTTTAACAGCACATTGTACCCTGTGGACTTTTTTTTTCAAAAAGGTTAATGGCTATTTACATTGACACAACAAAGTTAAGTTTATGTATAAAGTAACTTTCTCCCATATTTTCAGCAAACTCAGAATTGTGATTTTAGTTGTTTTAAGCAAACTCATCCATCACTGTACGGTTGCGACAAAACGTCATTTTCATGAAACCAAGTAATCCAACCTTTCCTCGTCATAAACTGAAGACCCAACGTTTGTAATAACTCAACTTTGTAGACTTTGAACTTCAAGATGTATCTCGAAATTTGACCCCCTACCCAGAATATACACCGGATCGATCCGGGGCGGGTTGTCAGATTAGAGTATCTTTTGGGTATACCCCGGTACTATCTTGGGTGCCTGTTAGGTCCGACCACTTACAGCTTAAGTGTAACCCAAGTATAAACCACATTGGCCCCACATACAAATGCTGGCTGGGTGGTAATCTTCAACAGGTAAAGAGGAGTACTACATTTTCACACTGCCCTCGGTTCAGGTGCACAGTAACAATGGCTTCTGGTGCAGGCCTCATGTCTGTCTCAGATGCATCAGGGTCTCCAACCCAGATCAGCAGGGTCTGCTCTTTCAACTCAGATAAAATGAGTTCAAATCTACTTAAACAAAATAAGTATTTTGAACAAGCTTCAAATGATTGNATAGAAAACCCATATGGGGCCATGATAGAACCCACGGACAATCCAGGCCCCACTTTACAGCTTAAGTGTAACCCAAGTATAAACCACATTGGCCCCACATACAAATGCTGGCTGGGTGGTAATCTTCAACAGGTAAAGAGGAGTACTACATTTTCACACTCCCCTCGGTTCAGGTGCACAGTAAAAATGGCTTCTGGTGCAGGCCTCATGTCTGTCTCAGATGCATCAGGGTCTCCAACCCAGATCAGCAGGGTCTGCTCTTTCAACTCAGATAAAATGAGTTCAAATCTACTTAAACAAAATAAGTATTTTGAACAAGCTTCAAATGATTAAAAAATACTTAAACGATGAAAGAAAAATGCATGTACTTAAATCTACTGAGTTACTACTACAGTTATTCATTTTTGAGTTAGACCAACTTCATCGAAATGAGTGGCTGCCACTTTTTCAGGGAATTAAGTTATTTCAACTCACTTCATTTATTAAGATACACTGTTAGGTTTTACAGTGTGGCATTAAGTTTTTCTTCCTCTACTTTCCTAATGTTACCCATAATTCACTCTAATGAAACAGAGCGCTGGAGGAAAGTGAACTACGGGTTCTCCCGCTCCTGTCCCCCCCGTGTTATATGTCTCTGTCTTTTTATGTTTTTCATACGGGATGCAAATGAAAGGCAAAATCTTACGTACTGAGACATGTACAATAGTCGGTGAGTAAATGAATATTGAATCTTGTTTTATTTTACAGTGAAGGGTAACACATTTTTATCAAGGAAACAAACACCAGTGGCAGCTACAAGATACTAGCTGGATCATAAAAATTCAAACTTGCATAGCTCACTGATGTTTATGTGTCAATGACAAAAAGAGGGTCCAAAAACCTATTTTTAAAAAGTTCTTTGAAAATGGATAAAAACATATTTCTGAGAGAATAATTATGTTTTCTAACAGATTTCAGTAGTTGTCCAACATTTCAAAGTTTTTAGGTTCATAATTTTTTAGTGTTTTTAATTTGAGCACCCAAAAATGTCAGGTGGCGCAACCAAATATATGAAAATATATTTATATGTTCCTGTTATTTTTTCTTTGTGAAATTATTGGCAAGTATCTCTCAAGTGTCTGTAGTGACTCATACATTTTCATTTTGTATGTTTTATTTCTTTTATTTGTGAATAAGATAAATAATTTGATGTTAAAAGAACATTTCACATTATTACATTGGTTGTACCACCTGACATGGAAATTGTTCCAGTCACCAATCAAGTGAAAAAACCTTTTTTATCAGTATTTCAGAGAAATCTACAAACTTTTCCACTTGGTCACAAATGTCATTTGGGCTCCTCTGGCTGATGCAGTTTCCTGTTTCCTGTTTTNAATGTTTTATTTAAAAAGGTTCAAGCATAAAATAATGCCACTGTATTTTTAATTTCCATTTACAATAATTGACATTCAATTTTTAGAGTTTAATTACTGTGGATACTTGTCAGGACGGTTGCACCACCTGACATTTTGGGGGTTTGAGGAACCAAAACACAAAAAAACATGTTATATTTTAATAGTTTAAAGATGTGTTCAAATAACACAGGTTTCATAGAATAAAGAAATACATGTGATGAAATACTCAATTCATGATGGAAGGAAATATTGCACTCGGACACAAAAAAAGGGACGTCACGTCATTGACCCATATACAAACAGCTGGTGGGATTTCTTCTGGAATACTTATCATAATTTCGTTTGGCTTGAAATTTCATTGTAAATATTCCATGAGGAAAAAACCTTTGTGAATAGACAACTCAAACTTGGAGATCTTAATAGTTGTTCTCATGAAAAGCAGCACGGGCAACTCATGACTCATGGGGCAAAGAGCTGACATATGACAGCAGCGACAAGAGCGACTGACAAACACAAACAAAGAGCTCACAGCTGCAAACCAGTTCTCATTATTCGCTTATAAAATCAGGCGTATAATTGTGCAAACACGGAGTTGAATAGGTGAACACAATAAAAGCCGCTCAGTGTGTTTTATGAAAACGAAACAAAAGCCCTTTGCAAAGAAACACATCACTTAAATTAATTTAATGAGGTAGAACATGTTAAAACAAACCCTTGTTTTCCCTTTTAGTGAAAATACACTTTTTGGACATTAAAAAAAAAAGAAAATGTTTTGCAGAGACAATTAAAAACAAGTCCACATCAATCCATGTAGTATTAAAATGTGACTGAGTTAAAAAGGCAGGGAACAATTTTAAAAAACAGACTAACACCCACAGGTGACCCATCTCTTCTCTTCGTCTCTGTGCCTGTTAGAGAAGTTACACACAATTCAAAGAGAAGCTTCAGTCCTGACATCTTCATCATCACCAGGAGGAGGCATGAAAGGTACAATCATCTGTTCACGTCCACACATTTAATTTCAATTTTTACTCCAAAGAGTGGGACTGAGTTCCTTCCAGTAGCACTTGGGGGCAAGTGAACTTCTCATCTACGATTTCCATTATTAAGACATCTAAAAAGAACTCAATGATGAAAGCAGTGCAGTTATTGAAAAATCCTTCTCTTCTACTTTCATGACTGTTGTTAAAAACCACTGAATTAATCTCAGCTTCTTACACCACTCTAAAAGAAACCAGTCATAGTTATTTTCCATGTTGAGTTTCGTACTCTCCAAAGTAATCAGCTCTTCTTACTTCACGTCTTAAGCCCTCATCCACTTCATGAGCTCAGTCAGGAAATCCATCAGAAAGAGTTTTGAGGCCTCTCACTTTGGTCCATTGGTCCGTTACCTACAATCAAGCCTTTCTGAGTGTTGAGGAAAAAGAATCACCAGCCTGGATAAAACTGGATTTTCTGTTGCTTTGAAAGTTCTGAGATCATTTCATACTCTATGTTCCCAGGATGTACTCCAGTTTTTAACTTTTTGTTGTGGAGTTTTTCCCAATAATGACTCCAGTTTCCATCTTTGTCTGCACCGTAACCGAACACGTGGATCTGCAGAAAGAAAAAGAGAAACACAAGAACTAAATAAAGCGGCTGACTTAAGAAGAGAAGGAGAAGCGTAGTGATGGGTTAATGAGGCTTTGTGAGGCTTCGGAGCATTTTTTCATTACTCGAGGCTTTAATGACACACAGCACTTGAGCAGGACAACATGTGACTAGTTCATTGATTGCTTGGAATTTGATTTGCCTTTCAAGAACGTCAAATGATTACAAGGTTTGAAGTGGACACACTAAGAAGAATTAATCATTATATAATAAAATGATAATATTAACAACTTGGTGGGGGTTTCGCTTTTTGAGCTTTTTATGTTTTGTCTGTTTTACAAAATATCTTTGAGGGCTTTTCATGCCTTTAAAGTGTTAAGGGAGGAAAATAGAAAGAATTGGGAAGAAAGGAGAGTGCAGTTATTGGATGCATTCCCAGGCTGGACTCGAAACCTGCACCATCAGATTCCAGAGTGGAGCCGCTTGGGTGTGATCCACGCCGTTACACTATTTGTTTTCCTGACTCTGATGATGTGGCCCAGTATTGAAGCGAGACTTCTCTTTGTTCCTGGAGAAAACACTGAATAGGTTCTTCACATTCTCCTATCTTGGAGTGCACTTGATCCCACTGATCAAGTGATTTGTTGGTGTTCAAAGCACTAATTATTTAATGTTCACCTCTATTATTTTAATGGCACCTTAATGTCTGCACTGTCTGCAATAATAATTGTAATAATTTTGCATGCCATGTCTTGTATGTCTTTGTAATCTAATACTGGATACTATCTATCTATCTATCTATCTATCTATCTATCTATCTATCTATCTATCTATCTATCTATCTATCTATCTATCTATCTATCTATCTTTGGATTTCTGTCCTTTTGTGACTTCTAAATTTCAGTTTTGTTAATTTGCCACAATATTTATTTCATTCATGAGTTTTTTATTTTGGTTTCATTATATGAAAAAAAGAACCTGTTACATGTCAGACTGCATGGGAACTGGATGTACTTGCCCATCCTGTGTAACTGTGCCTGTGTGCTGGAGATAATGTTTATTCCATAGATTAGTGGTTCCCAAAGTGGGGGTCGGGACCCTTTGGGGGGTCGCGAGACATTGATAGGGGGTCATGGAATGTGTCCCAAAATCGAAAACTATGAACAGTTCATGAACATTTTATCCATTATTGTGAGAATAAAAACAAAAATTGGGGTGAAAGATAATATAAAATTATGCAAACAGAAAATGTTTTATCTGTTTTTCACATTTCTTTGTTCAAGTTTGATGCCGTGAACTCAGCAAAGTGCACATTAGTCGTTGAATTTTCTATCAATCAGTTAAATTAAGTATCCTCAGGGAGGGTTTTGTTGGTTTTTGTCTGTTTTTGGATTGTCCCATTAGTGTTGTACCACAGCAGGGGGTCACCAGTCCCTAACGCTGCTATTTTGGGGGTCACAGGCGGAAAAGTTTGGGAACCCCTGCCATAGAGGAAATGACATGCCTTTTTGTGACTGGCTCCAAAAAATTCCATTAGCAATATAGGGGAAAATGGTTGCTTCAGATTATTTTTGCAAATCGTTCAGCCGTATTATCTATGGTTTTCTGCTCTCTGGTGACTTTTTAAGTTCAGTTTTGTTCATTGCTAAACATGCCACATTAGTCAAGTTTGTTCACTGTTTTATTTTTTTGTTTTGGTTTCATTTTGTGAAATAAAAACTGTTACCTGTCAGACCTGTCAGAGTGAGTAGGAACAAGATATGCTAGCCCATCCTGTGTGACATGTCACTCACACTTGGGTCAGCACACCAGGAAAAGTACTGTGAGAGATACTGGCACTAACTGTGCTGGTGTGGTGGAATGTTCCGGACACAAAAAAATGCAGCATTGTAAGGAGTTTTTTCCATTGGAGATATGTCATGGCTCCTTTTTGTTACTGACTCCACATCAGCCCTTATCTCATCAAGCAGCTCAAAAATGGCATCGCTGGATAGATGATATGTCGCTACTATTTTAATTTCTGACAGTCAAATATGTCAGAAATATATATCAGAATATGTCCTTATCTGTCATTGCACCTATGCCTCTTTCTTGCCACAATAACCACAGACATTTGTCCAATACGCTGCACCAGTTTGCACCTGCCTTTCAGACATGCTGAATATAGACACAAAAACACCAACCGTGATCAGTTTCAGGTGTGATAAATCACATTGTAAGTGCTAAATGGACAATGGACAGACAAATGTTGTGTAGATCAGGCCTTTAGTTTTAAACTGCTGGTGAAAAGTCATAAAATTTACAAACAAGTCACAACCTTACACTCAATACTCATCCCTGCTCAAACCTGAGGGATGATGGGAAAATGAGGTGATTATTATTCAAACATAATTTTATGTTCTCTGTTTAAGGAAAGGTTTTGAAATTTAAAGCACAAAGAAAAAACATCATATTGCAGTCTGAAGGTCACCAACTCTCAAAAATCCAGTGAAATAATTTAACAAGCCTATGCTTTGTCTTATCGTTTCAGCCCTTGGGAATACTTCTTAATACCCACTTATGTCTAGATCTACACTGTACAATGCAATAATAAACCTAACTTAAGACAAAAATGTGACCTTAACTTATTTTAGACTCACTATGTTGAGTCAACTCACTTTAACTTTGCACAGAACATTTTCTTCTGTTGACTTAGCTTGAAAAATTAAGGAAATCAATTGTCTTAAAATTTTCAAGTAAGGTTGACCATAAATTTTAAGTTGTTAAAGCTAAAAAGAACTAAGTTCTGACAACTCATGTCATGGCAGTAACCTATCAAATAAGTTAATAACCAAACTCTGTAACCGTGAGTGAGGAGGGCACACAGTGGACATGAGACCCTGCTGTACATTGGTGAACCACACACAAGCTTCCTATGTTCATTGGTGTAGACTGGCTGTCTTTGCACCAAGGCACAAACTGATTGACTGTCTATGCCCCGTGGTGTTGACTGGCTGTTAACACCGGGCCTAAACCATGGAGCATAGACAGCCTGTGCCACTTATGTAATATATCCATGTACAGAAGGGTCTCATGTCCACTGCCTGCCCTCCTCACTCATGGTCAACCTGAGTAATGATTTTGCGTGTATGTTATATGCTATAACATAATTTATCTAAGTTCATTTGAGTACTGCAAACTCACACAAAATAAGTTAATCAAATCTACTTGATCTTAGTTAACACAAATTACTTTCTTTAAGGCAATGACTTTGCATATTTTTAAGTAAAGTCAACTTATTGTATTTTACAGTGTTAGGTTCTTATTTCAAGATTTCTTGCCAAGTAAAATGATCTTTTTTTAAGGGGTAGATATTTGACTAGTTCTAAGAAATTGCATCACTTTATTTTCAGCTTTCATAAAACAGCCATTTCTGTCCTCACCTCGTCACAGATGTGTAGAGCCAGCACTAAAGCCATGAAGCCAGTGGAAGGATACCTGCCCTTCCTCATCAGCCAGGTTTCATGAACGTACTTCATAAAGGCTGGATTTATCACCATCACCTGTTTTCAAACAGAAAGCTTGTTTAACAATTTTTACTATGACTGAAAGAAAAAAAATTACATACATACTAAAAAAAAAATACAAAGAATACTCACCAAATTTTTGTTAGCTTTAATTTTGGATTTTACTGGCATGTATGAACTGTTGAAGAAAAAGAAGTGAAAGGTTAACTCTTTGCTAAATAAGCTACTTTCTTTACTTTGTTAGAAAATATACAAAATTCCTTCAGATTTATGATCATAGACTGTACAATATATGGAGCTCATCTCCATAACGTTTCTCAGTGACACATTGTGTTTAAAGAGTATTCAGGAAAAAGGTTCCTAAAAAAAACCCTCAAAGAGTTGGACTAATTTATCATCCATAACTACAAATCAACGTTTTTCAACATATAGTAATTTTCAGTATGGAAGGGTGTAAATTTCTGATAAATTTGAGAAAAGATTCCCAAAAATGTCCAAAAGTGTGTTTGCTTATGACAAATACTTATGACTCTATTCATGTCAGTTTGACTCAGGGAAAATTCATTTATTATTTCAATTAAAAACGTCGTATTAGACATGTTTTCATACATGTCTGCTTTAACAAACCAAAATATTTAAAATTATTTATGTATATGACTAGGTAAATGAAGCCTATATAAATTCCTGAAATTCCTGTCAATCTAAAACACTGATAACTCATATTAGATTAGATTCAAATGTCACAACCAACTTGTCAGAGGGTGGATTTATATCTGTGTGTGATGTAGTTAATCATTATCATAATCAAAACTCCTTTCAATGCTGCATTTTTTGGGGGGTCTGGAACATTCCACCACACCAGCACAGTTAGTGCCAGTGTATCCCAGAGTACTTTTCCTGGTGTGCTGTACGAAGAGTGAATGGCATGTCACACAGGATGGGCTAGCATATCTTGTTCCAACGCACTCTGACAGGTAACAGCTTTTTCTTTCACATAATGAAACCAAAACAAAAAAAATCCTTGAATAAAATGTTTATATAATTAGTGTATATCAAATGTATATTCAGTTCTAACAATCTGCACTCAATACATAATAATCATCCAAAACAATGCAAAAACACACAAAAATGGTCTTTTTCATATCACATAAATTAATTCAGGCAGTGAGGGGTTAAACATGTACTGTTATAGAAATCACAGATACAGGCACAGGTCGACCTCTTGTGGCACTCCGATGAACTCCATCCTGTCCCTCCTTCCTTTCATTCTCCCATTCTGTACTCCTCCCTCCCACCTCCCTAGCTTTCCTCCTTCTTTCTTCTTTCCCTCCATGTGTATCCCTCTATCAAAAATGAGGTTTGTTGTACCAAAGAGCTACAGCAAGCCAGAAAGATAAATCTCTGTCAGATCACATTCTGTTGGCGGTGTGCTCTTTTCTGGTGATGGTACCTGTAGTGAAATGTGGGATTCTCAAGGAAAAATGTCAGAGAAAATGAGCTGAGCTACATGTGAGAAACATTTCACTACCTCTTTGGGTCATAGTAATAATCTATCAACACTTGTGCAACAAGTATTTTTGTAGTTTTTTTCACATTTAAGTGTTTCTCAACCTTGGGGTCGGGACCCCATGTGGGGTCATGAGATAATTTCTGCAGGGTCGCCAAGTCATTTTGGAAGATTCGAGCTAATATTAAACTACAAAATTTCAGGCAAGGTTGTTTAAGTTGTTTTCTGCTTCATTGTTTTTCCAAAATTTGTTGTTACCAGCTAAGTTTCTTTAATCTAAACTGTTGTGTTTTTCCTGAACAAGCTCAATGAGTGACTGTTCATGAACTCGTTCAGATTTTGCACAGGGAAAGCTGAAACTGAAACACCGAGCAAATGTTTATGTCTTAATTTTTGTAGAAACTGTCATTTTATTCTTAATATGAGCCACATTCAACTGAGCAGTCCAGAAAAATATCTTATTTCAAGTTCTCAAGAGACAAGAATGAGGTTTGAATTACTTGTATAAATTTAAAAAAATGGAGTAAGAAAAAAATTGTCTTGTATTAAGACATTATTTGCATTTCAAGGAACTTGACAAGTACATTTTTCTTACGCCAATGGCAGATTTTTTTGACTTGTAAACTGAGAAAACTGTATTTCTTCCAGATAACATAAAGACTCCAAAAAACTCCTTAAACAAAAATGGGAAGACGAAAGTACTGACTTGTTTTTTTTCACGTTCAGAAACATAAACATTCAAAATAAACCATGGGCTGTTTTTCTCCTCACTTTTTTGACAAGATTTTAATTAGTTTGTCTTGATTTTTGTATCTGGGGTTCCCAGATACCAATGCGGGTTAAATTTGGAATCAGAACTCAAAAAGGTTGAGAGTGACTGCTCTAAAGAATAAAACCCCCACATGTGGTGTTGGCCCTGAGGGTAAGAAGCTCCTGTCATCTGTGATTATGACAACTCTTCATTCAAAAAGTTTATTTATTCCTCAAAATAAATCCCATTTTTTATCCTCCTTGATGTAATTGCATGAATGCACCATGCTTTTTTATATCCATTTTTGGTGGATTATTTTCTTTTCCACTAGGTGGAGCTGTTGCATCTTTTTAGGCCGCTTTCTTTGACATGCAGCTCCAAGTAAAAAAGTCCTTTTCCTGTTTAACACCAAAACATGAGCATAAATGTCTTAAACATTTTATGCTTCAGCACATGTTTATGAAATGGACACATCCTTTTCAAACTCACTTATTCAGTTACAAATCTATGACATGCAGTGGGATTTTTACGATCAAGGATTTAAGGAATGCCTGAGCTGGAAGTGCTTTCTACTACTGCTCTGACCCCAGTGAGGATACTGAATACTGACATTAGTGCTTACACTTTCACAGAATGGAGCATTTATCTATTTATTTATTTATTCTATTTATTTTGTTGTTTATTTGATGTGGACATCACAATAACATTGGACAAACCAGATGCATTGTATGAGTGTTTTAGCACAGGTGCTAATTTGCAACACTTGTAGTGAGAGAAAGTAGAGAAGAAAAGGGGGAAAAAGCATAGTGTATGATAACATTACAGGAATAATAAAAGCAGTTGTTACAAATTAAATACAGCTCTGAAAAAAATTAAGGGACCACTGCAAATTTTTCAGATATCAGCATCTCTACATATTTGAAAATGTTACTCAAACAAATATCTATAAATAGCAAAATGAGAGAAACTGAAAATTTTGCAGTGGTCTCTTAGTTTTTTTCCAGAGCTGTATATACATATATTGTGAGGCAAAGGCAGTCTGATAAAGCAATTATCTCATGAAATCCCATATGCTCCAAAATCTGAAATCTAAGTGTTCACGTCTAATTCTAGCGAAAAATGTTTGATTAGACATAATATGAGTCGATATCAACCTGAAAAGCCCAGAAAGTATCTTATTTTAAGTGGTTAGAAGACAAAAATGACACCTGAATTGCTTGTGAAGCAGAAAAGAAAACTTCCTGAAGGGTAAGAAAATTTTGTTTAGTTTCTTGGATGAAGACTTTCTTCCAACTTTTAAACAAGACTAGTCAGCCAGTTTAAATAAAAAATTAGATGCAAAAACTTGCTTAGATTTCAGTTCTTGCAGTTCCTCTGATAATAAGTAAAGCTATTCTGTTCAAGCAGGTGTTTTTTTTTTTCAATTCACTTTGCAGTTTAAAGTTTAAAACAGTGTAACTTGAGGTTTTCCAAATCCCACAGAGCCACACGCAACTAATGATGAGAAAACTGGTTTTGGTTCACTCAGCTCTCAGCTCAGTGGGGGGTTGGGGGGTTGGGGGGGTGAGCCTCCTGCTACTGGGAGAGCAGGCTGAGCCAGTGGATCTTGCTGAACCCTAATCTGATCCTCAGCTTAGTGGGCGTTAGCGTCGAGCTCTCAGGGAGGGGGTCTGCTGCTGGAGGCCTGCACACACTCATCCTGCGGCAAAGTGGTCGTGTACGCTGATAAACCTGCTGGTTAAACTCACCGCACACAAGTCTGTGTTTACTGGCCCCTTAAAAACCATGTGAATTTTTATGATGAACCCACAAACCAGCCTGACGCAACTCAAAAGAGACAGTACTGCAACATGGACGGAGGCCAGTAGGGCCCAGTTTTTAAGTAAACTAAAGAAGTAAAAATGTGGAGTGAAAAAGTCTCTGGAGCTCATATCTGGTTCAAGTTAAACTCAAAAAGATTTTCGTCAGAGGCCTGAGTTCTTGCTGCTGAAAAACATGAAAAAAGTGGTTTAAAATAACACTTTACTTTCAAAACACCAGGTGTTACTTCTTCCTGACAATCAATTTCAGGTATAATGATGTGTAAAAGACCGTTACACACCACTTCATCTTCGTAAGGACGTGTGCCAACTACATCCATCTTGAAGCAGAGGATTCTGGCACCATTTCACTAAGCTCCTAGAAGCACAGAGGGGGAGGAAGAAGTCAAAGAAGAAGAATTTTAACCCTCCTGTTGTCGTCAGATTTACTCTGTACCGTCTGTTCTGACTGTTTATGAAGTACAAGGTGAACCATTTTCTCCATTTTTTTCCTCCATTTTTGTGAAGATGTATATATTCACATATACTTCGCAATTACTTTTATGATATATGGTATGATAGACCTCATCTACATAAAAGTGCATCTCTTCTTAGAGAAGAAAATAGCAAAAATTCAGATTTTTTTGCACTAAGGTCATTATCAGAGGTGCATACATTGATGTAATATCACAGAGATATTTGTAACAGTGGTGGCAGGATAAAATCATCATCATGACAGAAAACCACAGTCTTTACAAACTAACTTTTGAAATCAGGTGAAGTTGACACAAGAAGACAACAAGAGGGTCATTGTGTACATTTTTTCCAAGGACCAAAACTTTTCTTTGGTAGATGCTGTGAGGGCCAGATGCTCTTGTGAATTAAATACAATAAATATTGTATCCTAAGTGATATATTGTCACTTGATATTCTTATTTTCATTCTGAATGTGTGTTACTTCTAAATATTTGTTAGCGCTCACAGACTTGTATTACTTCAGAACCAGAATCAGAGTCAGACTATTGTATTGATCCCCTGGGGGATATTGCTCTTTTAGTATACAGTTACTCCCATTCAAAAAGTGTTAGAAATATAAGAAAGTACAGTATGAGCATTAGTGTCCTACCCAAAAATTGAAATCCAAGCATCAAAATATAAAATTGAAATATAAAATAGACTCGAACATTAAGTATGTACAGACTACTTAAAAAGAGTGGTATATACATGATGAGATAGGAGTGGAATATTGCACAACTACTGACATAAATAAATTATAAATTATGGATTTTGCACAGAGTACTGACACAACTATAGGAAATTATTGCACTTGTTATTATTTGTTATTGTTGCTTGAATGAAAAAGTCCAGGGGAAACCTTGTTACACTCAGAGTGAGAAGTTGTACAGTCTGATGGCCACAGGCAGGAATGATTTCCTGTGGCGCTCTGTTGTGCATGTTACTTGTACTGCAGTTAGTCACCAGGGGGCCACCGCAATATTTTAGGTTTCATATTTGTGAGGCCGTGAACCTGTCCATCAGTGACAGACGCAGTGTGGTAGGATGTGGAGAACACCATCAGAAGGAAGACCTGAATATATTTAATGCTTCAAAAATGTCACTTTCATAGAGCCTGAAGAAGAGAGTCTTAAAAATCTTAAATGAATAACGGACTTCATGGTTGCAGCAGTTTCCACAGATAGCACCATGCCAAAGATACCACATAGGGATACAATGTCTTTTACGACATTTACACTGCCTGGTCAAAAACTATTGTCTTGGGTAAGAAGAGAGGCAGGTGAAGTAATGCACCCATCATGCCTAGTGCCTACTGTACAAGCCTGTGGGGCAGTGCTATGATCTAAGGTTGCTGCAGTTGCTCAGGTCTATGTTCAGGAACATTATGTGCCCGAAGAATGAGGTCAGCTGACTACCTGAATATACCGAATGACCAGGTTATTCCATCAATGTTTTTTTTTCTTCCCTAATGGCACGGGCATATTCCAAGATGACAATGCCAGGATTCATGGGGCTCAAATAGTGAAAGAGTGGTTCAGGGAGCATGAGACATCTTTTTCACACACATGGATTGGCCACCAGAGTCCAGACCTTAACCCCCTTGAGAATTTTTGGAATGTTATGGAGAAGACTTTGTGGTCCTATCATCAATACAAGATCTTGGTGAAAAATTAATGCAACACTGGATGAAAAGAAATATTGTGACATTGCAGAGGCTTATTGAAACAATGCCACGTTTTGTTAGAAGACAAAGCGAGACATTTTCAAACTACACCCTTCTTGCCACACAACTGCAACTTCCTGCTAACAACAAAACTGGGGGCCTGGGGGACAGGGTCTGGGAACATGTGGTCTAAACCTGTAAAACCAGGCCACTGACAAAGGAGACCAGGGGGAGTCAAAAGAAGCTAAATTTAAATGCTGAAAGACAGGTTAGAGGAGTGTCAGCTATCACCAGCTGCAGATCGCCACACACCTCCCCCGAACTCTGGAGCAGCAGGTGCAGACACCTAACAGTAGATTTAATTATCAGAGTTATAACACCTCAGGGGAGGATGAAATCAACCATCACGAACACTCCATACATGTGAACAGCTCTAACACATGAGCTCACATCAGAACATGTCTCACTGCTGTGACCATTTGTTCTCAGAGCTCACTTCATTGTTCAAAGAACAAAAACACATGCCATCATTTCCTCAGATTACACATGAAGCAGTGAGAAACACGACATTGGCTCATGCAGCAGGAAATGATAGGCACCTTGAGCTTTTCTGAGGAGCTGGTGTATTATTACGGTATTCAAATGTTGGTGATGAAGCATCAAACCTCTCTCCTACATCTCCAGGTCTAACTTTGTGTCTGTGAATCATCATTCAGCAGCTCATTAAGTAAAACACTCTATGTCAGACTGAAAAGCAGAAGATGTGATGCGTTAAGTGTTGGATTCACACCAAATGAGCATGTGATGCGTCATGAGGTATGCTTTCATGTACTTGAATTGCTTAAAGAAAAAATAAACAAGGAGCTTTGAATCAGGACAGAATGACAGATGAATTGTTAACATTTATGTTGACCTTAGACACATTTATGCTCACACACCTGGAAGCCCCCCTTCAGCTGAGAACACCTTGAATGAGGCCTTAGCCCAGGCTCCATGGCTTTTCTATACAGAAATGGTTCAATCCATCAACACCATCAGCCTTTATGCTTAACATTCCCTCATTGATGATTTACATTGCACCAGAGCAGACAGATCTTATCTACTGTAATCTCATAGTGTCCTACTGTAAAACATACAGCAGGGGTCACCAATTATAATTACCAGACATTCACCTTGGGGCCAGACCCTCAAATAGAAATGAAATAAAATCAAATTTTGGCATAACACTACATTATTCATATTTTTTTCCATTTAATTACAAAACTGAAGGCATTTTTGGCCTTTACGAGTCAGGCTCCTATCATCCATACCACTGTCAACCAATTGTGGAATCCAGTTGTTGGCCAGATTAGATGGTTTGGCAGGCTGGGTTCAGCCCACGGGTCACCAGTTGATGATCACTGACGTACAGTAAGTAATTGAAGTTACAGTATAGTGAAGTATAAATGTGACAAACAGCAATTCACTGGCAGCAGTTTCACCATTTATCCATTCTCTCTACCGTACATTTAGAGTATCTACTATATGGAAATACAGGAACTTACTTTTTTCTGGGAGCAAATTATTTTACAAGTAGTATTCAAGTCAATAAACTATGTAGTGATTCGTGTTTTATAGGTGAAGTCACAGTTTGTCTGGTCACTGCCTCACTGGTGTGGTTCTTAACCATGAAGGGCCCTAACTGTCTGTATCATAAAGTGCAGACACCTTGTTCCGCCTGTGCAGCCTTCAAATGCACAACAGGATCTCTTATCCAGTGTTACAAAAACTGTTAGGTAACAATTCACAACGGCATACTAAGTATAACCTCACCTCATCTTACCCCCCTCTCAGTTGTTTGGCAGAGCCTCAGCTCAGAACGCCTTTATTAACTGTAACAGTTATTACAAACATGAGAGAGGGGGGGACGTGGTGCAGCAGTGATCCTCAGCTGGAAACTGTAAATTACTGTAGGCCAAGATATTTGACCCTTAGGACCACAACTTGGTGTTAAAATGCCAAAAATACATTGCTTATTACGGTATCACACTGTTATACTAAAATACAGTACATTACATCAAAGTCTTACAGTGTATAGCTCCTTCTCGAAAGTCCTGCAAGAATAACAAGTACACATTTATTATGAACTAGTCCTGCCTTGAAAAAAATTTAAGACCTTTAAGTAATGTATTTAAGACCCGTGTATAACATTTAAAATAAATTTATGTCATTTTAAGGCCTTAATTTTAGATACACAAACTCAGGACTTTTCAATAATGCTGTTTGATAATGCTGATTTCCTTACTAATATGATACTGAGCGTAATTCAGGCTACGGATACTGATTGTAGTAATTAGACTGGTTGTAAATAATAAATATATGGATAAATTGTTTTTTTTCCCCCAGATTTATTAAATTTACCACAACTTTTTTATTGCAATTTTTTAAAATAATCTACCAACACCTTGTCAATGTCAATTCATTTAAAACAATCACTTCTCTAGAAAGCCCACCTGAATATATCCAGGAGCTGAAAAAGCTGCATACATGACTGTTTACACTATTAATTTTAAACAGTGCTTCAAATTTAAAAAAGTACCAAGAGTAATAATATTTTGATTTGAGAATCGATACTAGAGCACGAAGATCTGGCATCGGTGGTACTGATGTTTCAGTATCCATCTGCACATCACTACTTTTTAAGACTTTTTAAGGAGGCGCTGACACCCTGTCGTGACCTTGTGCAGAACATTTTACTGATTTCACTTATTTACTTCCAGAAACATCATTCATTGACCAATTCAATATTATCTACTTGTAAACTCAAAAAAAATGTTATTGTCTTAGAAAACCTGTACAGCTACCTTTTTTGTACACAGAAATGTACAGGTTGAACTGATAAAGGCAACGACTAGGAATCGGATCATTCAACAGAATCCATAATAGGATCACTGTCAACAAAATCTTATTAATTCCATCCCCTTAGTTATATGAATTAAATGCACATCATGACCATAGTATCGGACAAGTTGATAAATTGTCGTCAGACCTGGCAACCCAACTTGACAAATGCGACAAATATGCACAAATCACCACCTGGTGCATACATAGGCCTAAAGGGGCTCTCTACTCAGTATTACTCAGCACCACTCTAATTAATTCAATCTGTTGCCACAAACTTTGACATTATTTGCCCAGGAATCCATTGAAATACATTGTAGAGTCTGTTTTGTTCAGTTCAATGATTTTTTCTAAGATTCCAGGTTTAAAAATGGTCAAATAGTGTTTTTGTGGCACATGCAACTCAGACACAAGAAGGGGTTCATGATTTGTCAAAGTCTAATGTCAGTAGGTCTGCATGTTTTGTTCATTCACTTGTTGGTAATAGTAAAATAATCATTTGTATTAAAAGGGCCAGAGCCCAGCCCACCACACCATGTCGCTCTCCATGGAAGAAGTCTGCACCGTTATCATGTCAAACCTTTCTGACAGACAGGAAGCAGCAAACAACCAGTATCTTAACCAAACAAAACATCTGATGACCCATCTTTGAAGCTTTCACAGATTCAAACTGCAGCTGAAGACTCTAATTCAATCAACACTACAATAATGTGAATCCAAAAACACGATGGACACAAAAAAATGTGATAAGAATATAAAACTATGACTCACGTTCCCCGAAAACCTGTGGTGAGAGCCTTTATGACCCACACGAGATCCTGTATCTTGAATGGAAACAGCACCAGATGAGTGGTGTTGTCCAAATTCACGGCGCTCTCAGGATACATGATGCGATGAGTCGTCTTGTTCCCGACATCTTCTTCATAGCCTTCAATTCGACCTGTGTTCATTCTGAAGAGAGCGGTAGAGCATTTTTCAGTCTCAGCTGAGCAGAAAGAAACATCAGGTGACTGCTTCACTTACTGTAAAACTGTAAAACCCAACAGCTTTCTTGACTCAAAATGAGAAGTTACCATTACTGAGTTACTTAGATCAGTGGTTCCCAACCTTTTTCAATTCAGGGCCCACTTTTAAGTCTCAAAAATTTTTCGCAGCCCACCTCTGACCATATAATTATGGCGGCTGTATAGTGCCTTGTTAGTGCTTGATTTGTAACAAAGACCCGAAATGTAAGAAAAAAAATGTAATAAAACCTGAAATGTGATAACTGGTCAATGATGTAACAGATGCTGAGCCCAGAAGGTGATAGTCATTTGCCCACGATATAACAACTTGTTAAATGTTGGGTCAGTGATTATAGTCTTGGGATATACAATATTTGTTTGATCAAATCTCAGGGCTTTGTTAAATTTGGGTCATGTTACATGTTGGGCTTTAACTTGCCCTCTTCAAGGACTTTTCTTATATACAAACGTTTGAACATGTTGAATATCCTTACAAATGTAACCAAGTTTTAATATCTAAACATTATTCTGTACATTTGCATCTTTATATAATTACCCTTCATTAAAACTCAGACTATTTTGAAAATGATTTGGCGGCCCACTTGCAATATCTCCGCGGCCCACCAGGGGGCCACGGACCACAGGTTGGGAATCACTGACTTAGATAATGCAGAATGGTTGTTTTGAGTGAAGCCTTCTTGAGTCAACTGAGTAGCTCCAAAGGCTGGAGCTGCCAATTTCCCAAAGTATCACAAAGGAAAGTGAACCAACCTCAACTTTACCCTCACTATGAAGTGCACAGACGGACAGATTTCCACATGGAGTTTTCCATTTAAATTTCCCATTTGCCTGTGTTGACTGATTTTACTTCATGTAGACTGACCAGGTTATGGCTGGCTACACTTATAAAAAAAAACTCTGGTACATCTACCTAAGAAAACTGAGGAAACCTTTTGCACAATTTATTTATGTTGCTGAAGCAAGATTGCTTTTTGTCGAAACCACTTTTTGTGTTTTTACATGAAAAATAAAATGCAAATAAAGTAAACTTAATTTTGTCGAGTAGATTAAGAAAAATATACTTCTATGAATTACTTGATGTTCTGAGTAATATCAGCTTAGTTATATTTACATGAAGCATGAGAAGTTGCCGGTCTACACTGTTGGGTGTAGTTCATCTACACCATGTGGCATAGACAGCAGGTCTACTCCATATAGTGTAGGCAGCCAGTCCACACTGGAATAAACAACCAGCACAGACAGCTTGTGCCACCCATGTGCTTCATCCATGTACAGCAGGCTCTCATGTCCACTGTGTGCACTTCTCACTCATGGTAAAAAAGGTATGGTAAGGAATTCAGTTCAGTCTCTGGTTCCAGAAAAAACAAATGAAACAGTAAAGATAACAAAATCATCTCTTGTTGAGTGGATGAACTCAAAAAGATTGCCTCACATTACTCAAACTATTCATGTTCAGTAAAAATTCACACAGTCTGGTATTTTGAACAAATATTTTGAACTTCAATACTAGATATATTTGTGTGAAGACACTAACTTGAATATTTATTGGTGATTTCAGGGATTCAATTCAGTTAATTTACTTTCCCTATGTTTATTTTTCTCATTGTACATGGTATAAATAGACAGCGTATGCTTCATGGCATAGACTGCGTAAGATATGAGAAAAATTTGTGTTTTCTGTAGAACTCGAAATTAAAAAACCCTGTAAATATGATGCATTCAAACTTAATTTTTGAATTACAATGTTTTACCTCACTAACTTTTTACTTTTTGATCAGCAATTATAGGTGCCAGTCATTTACATTTTTAATTTATTAATTTATTTTCTTATTCCTTCACACAAAAATCTATTTTACCTTACTTAAGTCATAAATCCGTGCTTACTAAGTGCTATTAAGGCAATGTGTTTAAAAACAAAATTCAAGTAAAGTCAACTAATTGGACTTTACAGTGTGACACACACATTTATACAGCATAAGTACGAAATTGAGTTAGTGAAAAGTCCAGGAAAGGCCTCATTTAAAGATATAAAATTAAAAAAAAAAGGAACCTTGAATTTTAGAGAAAATCTAGTTTTTTAAGTTGTTACTTTTGTTCTTAATATCTAGAACTCAAACTTTTTTCTTGTGAATGTGGCTAAAATTACACAAAATAAGGCTTTTTAAAAAATAAATAAATAAAATAAGACAAACGTTTGCTTAGATTTCAGTTTTTGCAGGAGAAGTTTCCAAATTCTTTCATACATCCCTGAAACAGTGATTCATTTTGTTCTTGAGACAAAAATTAGGCAAACAAGCAGGTCAATGTACTTTAGTGGACTGAGGGTGTTTACCTTATAACGATATCATGAAAGTTGATCATCGGTCCATAACGTGATCCCTTTAGGTTTCCTGAGTTCCCCACCACAGAACAGGTCCTGCAGCGGTGGGGGCTTGGTTTTTCCACAGGTGGCCTGACTGAGAATTCCTGAAATAATCCATCTACTATCTTGCTGTAAGTACTGAGGCTGCCTCTTTCTCCCTGTAAGCGCTGAAAAATGACCAAACGTTGCTGTGAGACCTCTCCTGTATCAGGAAATTTACTGCTCTCATTATGAGAATGTGAATGAAAGTGATCACTTACCCTCCACCAGTTAAAAGTGCTCTCTGTCAGATTAAACTCTGTAGACAGAAACGGCTCCACAGATTTGTTGAAACGCTGGAGAAACCAGGGGTTATCCTCTGATACACATTTGTCACAGGCACAGGGGCTGTGGTACTGATAGGTGTTGTATTGCACTGTGCACCCTATCAAAAACACACCCAGGGCAGTCACAGACATCAGGCCGAGGAGGATCTTCACTTTAAGATCCATCTTCTCCATCTTTTCTGTGTCAGTGAGTCAACAAACATAAGTGTCAAACAATCAGGCAGAGTTTTATTCAGTAAACAGGAAGAGATGAGTGTAAACATCTTTTCTTCAGGATGAATGACAGGAGTGAAGATAACTCTGAGTGTTGACTCTTCTATGAAAACTCACTGCTGAAGTTACTTTCATTAATTCACTATTACCTGATAACATGAGGAGTCTTCCTGTGGTCCAATAACACTTTGGAGTTTGTAGCTTTTCCTCAGCTATGGAAACATAATAACTCCCTGCGCGAGCCGCTCCGTAAACATATGATGCAGAGTAATGACCGGTCTCACACATCACCTCTGAGGGGGGGTGTGGTTTCATGCCCTGTAGAGGGTGGGGGGAGTCACACACCCCACCCTCCCCTGTTCACAACCTGTCGAGTTTTAACAAATATCAACCCTTATCCTATCTTTTCACTGAGGTGTTCACCTGAACTCACCATCCTTCCTGGTGCAGGTGCCAGGCTGTGTTTAGGGACCGTCAATAAAGTGCAAAAACGAAACATTCACTTTTGCGCTGTAAAAAAAAAAAAAAAAGAAGGTAATTTATAAGAAATGTTCTGTGTTTTTTCCACAGATTTTCCTTTTTTTTCTGAAATAAAAATGCTGGTAGATTTACAGATATTTTCTGTAATTGTAGGTTCGATATTTTAACTTACAGTTAATTGACCATAATATAAGATTACATTAATTAATTAATTTATTATTATTATTATTATTATTATTATTATTATTATTATTATTATTATTTATTTATTTATTTATCTATTTATTTATCTATTTATCTATTTATTTATTTATTTATTTATTTATTTATTTATTTATTTATTTATTTATTTATTTTTAACCGTTATTCAACCTGGTAATAACCCATTCAGATTGGGATCTCTTTTGCAAGGTGACCTGGCCAAGAAGGCAGCAGCACACATCATAAAACATAACATTACCAAAAGACAAACTAAGTAATAACTTCATAGAAAAAGACAGTTTACGGTGTGAAAACTGATTTACAAAATTAAGTCCCAGGCCTAGCTCACAGATTACAAATCAGGAGCACTGACACTGTCCAGTTGACTCGCATACTCAGAGGTGAATGCACCAAGAGAAATAAGATCCACCATTTAAACTCTCTTTCATCCATTTTAACACTGAATAATTAATAGTTATTACACTGTTTTACCCTCAAATGTGTGTCTACAACTTTTTAAAAATACATTTATATATTTGGAAAAAGAATTGAAAACATTTTTTCAGGCCCTAAGAAGAATAAAAATATCCTGACACAGGCTAATTTGAATTTCCACCACATGAGCCATTGAATTTAGGAGTAAATA
The DNA here is from genome assembly GCA_008086565.1 of Thalassoma bifasciatum. Classification (NCBI taxonomy): domain Eukaryota; kingdom Metazoa; phylum Chordata; class Actinopteri; order Labriformes; family Labridae; genus Thalassoma; species Thalassoma bifasciatum. Next base: position 120,041 of record RPOG01001788.1, read on the forward strand.
ACTTTCAAATAGGTGTCCACTGTAGTGACCACTATGCACCACAGGGTTAATATAATTTTTCATATCCTTATTGCTCTTGTTACTGTAGTTACTTTATATTGACTTTTTTTGTATTCTGTCTTGGTCTTGTGTTGTTTCTATGGAGCAAAAAGTTTATTTAAAGTTCTGGGGAAAAATAGGTGTGATATTTTACTAAGAATAGAACATTTATGGAATCTTCAATTCTGCTGATCAATGAAATGTCAATGTAAGATTTTTGGATTTTTCAATAATTATACCAGTAACCATATCAGATTGGTCTCTTAAAATGATGCGTCATAGTAATTTGCACCCTCAAGGCTCGCTGTAACTGATGGAACAAGGCTCCACCAGAGGGCGCTGTCCATTGATTTCCACCTCAATATCTGTGTGTGCATATGTGTGTTTGTGTGTGGGCTCCAAGGACAGTATTTATTCTACTTTCTGTTTTTTTTATTTGCCTCTCCCCCGTGGTGAAGTTATAAAGGGAGCGCTGAGATCAGGGAGTGGTTGGAGAACTTCCTCACTGAGATGAAAGATAAGGCGCTTTCTTTGATCCTATTGTTGGGTCAGGATGTTATGACTGAGTTATTAGAGTGGTGCTGTGAACACAGTCATCTGCCTTCACCCTGAAGCAGAGCTCAGTCCACAGAAATAAAATAATAACAGTTTTTTATGTGATGAATGTTATTTTCACTGCGGTCTACCAAAGAGTTCCTGAGCAGAGCCAAGAGGAAACTTTAGGAGCTCAGGTTAGCAACAACACAAATTTGACTCACTTCATTAGCCAACCTGTTACCATGGAGACTTCATCACACAATAATCCCACAGGAAGGAGGCAGGAGGTCCCTAAAGTTCTGTCTTAACATCAACAGGAGCACTGCAAAACCTATACAGAGAGCTTAACTAACAAAACAAAACAAAATGATTGCCTTAAAAACATAGTAATATGACTTCATGACTTCATTTAAGTTAAACAGATTTTTGTGTGTTTAATTTATCTTGGATTTTTTTTTTACTGTGTTCTACTTATTGTTGAGTTCTGGCAACTAAAGTTATAAATCATATAAAAAATGTAAATGACTGGCAGCTAGCACTACCTAACAAAAATCCCCTTAATGAAAGTCAAATATTGTTATTCAGATTAAGTGCAAACACATTGCATTTGCAGGATTTTTCATGAAGAGTTCTGCAGAAAAACACTATGATGCACAGACAGCCAGTCTGTAATAACTGGTTCGATACTTAGGTTACAGATCACAAACGTATCATACAAATCATAAACAGCCGCTCTACTGTAATTATTATCTTTATGATCAATGAGAAAAACCCAACAATCTCATCTTTTATCAACTGTGATCTGAAATTCATCAAAACTCAATCAGTTTAGCAGGGCATTAAAAAATGCTTCTTAAAAACATAAGTTTTCACAGTTTATTTTCATCAATTTCAAAAAGTAGTGAATAAAAAGATTAATCTGTTTGGTGTGTCAATCCTTGGTCTTCAAACAGCATCAGTTCTCCTAACACATTGTCACACACTCTTCACTGTGTGAGCTCTGCTGGTAGGTCTTTCCTACCATCTTTGAGAATTTAGCACAGATTTTTTTGTGAATAAAGACTTCCTCCAATCCGTCTGTCATCCCACAAAGACTTGGAGATGTAAGGATCAGAGCTCTGTGGGATTGTACCATCACTCCCAGGACTTCCAGTTCCCAGTGACGTTGGCTGTTTGTTTAGGATGTTTTCTCTGCAGCAGAATAAATCCAGACGCCTTCCTGACAGTACACTGAAAAAAGGCAATTGGCAGGTCTTTGGATTTACTTAGATTAAATGAGTTCATGTAACACGATAAAACCACATTCCTAATGTGACCAAAAATAAATCTTTGAATAAAATTTTTAAAATATCATGGAAAGCATTTCCACAAGATTAAATGGCTTTCTTTTAGCTTTAAGCCATTTTGGTAGTTCAACTTGTTCACCAAACCTTGTAACCATGAGTGAGGGTGGCACACAGTGGACATGAGACCTTGCTGTACATGAGTGACTCACGCAGATGTCACAAGCTGTCTTCTCTCTGTGGCATTAACTAGCCCTCCATGGCATTGACTTGTGGAATGGACTGGCTGTCTACGCTCTTTGGGATAAACTGACTGTCTACGCTCCATGGTGTGGACTTATAGACTGTAACTCTACACTTGGTACATGATGGCCAGCTTTGGTGGGTGAATGGAAATGCCTATCCAAATTAGAGGCTAATGCAAAACATTCACATCAAGTCAAATATTCTTATTAATTGATATTCTTGACACCCAGTCTATGCTGGACTAAGCCATGGAGCATAGACAGCCAGTCTATACCAGACCAGGAACTATACCACAGCAAATACAGCATGTGACACTTCTGTAATATATCCATGTACAGCAAGGTCTCATGTCCACTGTGTGCCCTCCTCACTCATGGTAAAACGATAGCTGTAAAGTTGCTCTAAATTGATTTGGACCCAAACTGAGTCAAAAAGTTCAATCAACCCAAATAAATGAAGTTGAACCCGTGCAAGTGCATCAGTCACCAAAAGCTTAATGCTGAAAGAAAGCCATTTAATTGCATGGAAATACTTCCCATGATTTTTGAAAGTTCATTCAAAGAGTTATTTTTCAGTGTATGTTAGGATGGATAAGTATCTTCCTTTATGTCTCAGCAGTGACGTCACATTTTATCCAAATCTACAATTCCACTTTTAGAGATTCAGCCCCTGACTTCAAGGTAAACTGTTTTCTGCTGCAGAGAAACTTTTCTCATTTTGACTCATCAGTCCAGAGCACCTGCAGATATTCTTCTGCTGTTTCTTTGTTTTGGTGCATAGCTGAGTCTCTTGGCTTGTTTCCATGTTGGAGCTGTGGCTTTTTTGGCAGCAGCTCTTCCATGAAGACCACTTAAGTCCAGACTTCTCCTGATGGGAGACAGTGCACCTGGTCCCACTGGTTTCTGACAGGTCTGAGCTGAAGACTCTGCTTGACATCTTCTCATTTCAGGAACTGTAGTCAACCTCATCTTTCAGGTCAAAAGACTTGAGATAATGAACGTTATATTACTACAAATATAACATCATCTGAACATTTTCCTCTGTTTTAATCCCTTTTGTATCAAAATTATAATAAATTACCAGTTTCTATGTGAACCAGATACTTATCTTTAATCATTTACAGATAAATTTACATAACTTTTATATCTTACTAAGATATCCAGTTCATGATTTAAAAAACGTATCCATCTCATTTTCAGGAGAGGCATTTGTCAAGAGAGCAGAAGAAAAAGCAATAGATTACACAATAAAAAACAACAATCATACATTTCTATCAACATCCTGAGGCTGTTCATTTCACATTTTAAGACACATTAGGTGGTTATTAAAAAATGTAAATAATGAGTGGGGGAGGGGCTTAAATTGTGTTTTAATGTGCAAGAAATGTTTGTGGGGCCCTGAAAAGACTTCCAAACAGTCATTGTCCATTACCCAACGCAAGTCCAGTCCATCAAATCGAATTTTTAAAAATAAATAAATAATTAAAAAAATGCATTCTGCCAGGAGATCACCACCCTCTGTAAAACTTGATTTTAAGTTGTTTGGCTAGTTTGATGATAATGTTGTATTCCTGAGTCCCAGGATGTACTCCAGTTTTCAGCTTCTTGTCCCTGAGTTCCTCCCAGTAATGACTCCAGTTACCATCTTTGTCTGCTCCATAGCCAAAAACATGGACCTAAAAAAGAGAAAAATGAGTCTCAATGAGCTCACACAAGCACAGAAGTAGGCAAATTGGCAGGTCTTTGGATTTCCTTAGATTAAATGAGTTCATGTAACACAATAAAATCACATTCCTTAGATGAACATAAATAACTCTTAGAATGAACTTAAAAAAACATGGACAGTATCTCCACACGACTGAATGGCTTTCTTGTAGCTTTAAACAATTTTGGTAGTTCAACTTGATGCACTTATGTTGGCTCAGCTTCATTTATTTGGGTTGATTGGAACAAGGAGTAGATGTAATTGAACTTAATTCCTCACCAAACCTTGTAACCATGAGTGAGGATGGCACACAGTGGACATGAGACCCAACTGTGTGTGGGTGAATAACTGGCTGTCAAAGCTCCATGGTGTGGACTTATGAACTGTAACTCTACATTTAGTACATGATGGGCAGCTTAAGTGGGCAAATGAAATCGCCTGTTCAAATTAGAGGCTAATGCAAAACATTCAAAGGAATTTTCATCAAGAGTTCTATCAAAGAAAATACCAATATTTAGTGATATTCTTGACACCCAGTCTATGCTGTAGACAGCCAGTCTAAACCAGAACAAAGACAGCATGTGTCACTAATGTGATATACCCATGTACAGCAGGGTCTCATGTCCACTGCCTGCCCTCCTCACTCATGGTAAAATGACAGCTGTAAAATTGCTCTGAATCGAGTTGGACCCAAACCTACTGAAAAAGTTCATTCAACCCAAATAAATGAACTTGAACCTGCACCATTAGTCACCAAAATGGCTTAATGCCTTAAGAAAGCCATTCAATTGTGTGGAATAACTTTCCATGATTTTTTTAAGTTCATTCAAAGAGTTTTTTTTTCCCAGTGTGATTGAACAATGATCACAACAGCTATCAAGCTATTGCTCTCTTTCTGTAATCAAACTTCAGAAATCAGGTTTGTCAGCTCGTCTTTGGGTTGGGTGTCCCGATTAACTGTCAGAGAAAACGGAGACCAACAGAAACCTTCACCAATCACTGACTTTGACTTTGGACAGTGTCACCTGCTCAGCAGACTAGAAACGGCACCGCCTGTCTTTATTGTTTTATTACCGACCTTCAGCATAGAGTTAAGAGATTTTAAAAATTTGCCGTGTTCATTTTACAGAGCAAAAAATTTCAACACATAGAGGTAAGTATGTAGAAAACTGAGGAGCAAATCTACAGATATTTGCACATCCTTGCATTTATGAAAGGTGTATGTGAGGAACTTTAAGTACATACAAATAGTGGAATGCACTCATGCAAAGCAAACAGACTCTAATGTTCTTCTGCTTGTTTGAATAACCTTTGTGGAGTTGATTGGGTAATTTTTGGCCTCTTTGTGCAATTAACCATCACTGGAAAAACCTCCAATCCACAAACACTGGAGCTAATGATAGTATATACTATAGCACGGCACATCAGTGGAGCCTCACAGTGAAGGTAGTAATGTCTTTAGAGTGTTGTTGCAACAGAAAAGCTAATCCAAGTGACCTCTTAAATGTGTAACTGCCTGTAAGCTCTATTCTACTGACATTAAATAACAACAAGAAGCAGCAACAACTTGATCCTGCACCTTGGGGTTCACTATCTTATCTTTATCTTAGTTTGTCAGGATCAAAGCCTGAATAATAAATGCATTTATTGCCAGGGTCTCTTACTCATCCTACAGATGTGGAAGATGCTAGACTCTGATTGGTCAAAGCCTCTTGACGACAGTTATTAACCTGCACTAATGAGCAACACCAGACTGATCACATCTTAGAGGATTTGATGAAAATGGTCCTCACCTCATCACAGATATGTAGAGCCATAATCAGAGCGATGAAGCCAGTGGAAGGATACCTGCCCTTCTTCATCAGCCATCTTTCATGAACGTACTGCAT
>RPOG01001789.1:0-125714 GCA_008086565.1 Thalassoma bifasciatum
ATCAAATTATTTATCTTATTCACAAATAAAAGAAATGAAACACACAAAATGAAAATGTATGAGTCACTACAGACACTTGAGAGATACTTGCCAATAATTTCACACAGAAAAAATAACAGGAACATATAAATATATTTTCATATATTTGGTTGAGCCACCTGACATTTTTGGGTGCTCAAATTAAAAATACTAAAAAATATTGAACCTAAAAACTTTGAAATGGTGGTCAACTACTGAAATCTGTTACAAAACAGCGATCTGATCGAACACTCTGTTCTGAAAGTAGCACTAGATCTTAATGATATTTACTGAAATCATGAGTTTGTTACATAATAATCAAAAGAGTGTCAGAAAGATGCTTGCATCTACAATGAAAAATTCCTGAAAGTCAAACTTAGCTTTTAAATGTTAAAGCTTGCCATAAGTATTATTAGTTCTTGACTAATCAGTGTTTGTGCTGCGACACCTTCCCTCCCCAACACCCTTCCCCCTCCCACATGTGCAAGTCTTTGAGTTTTGTTGTAATGGTTTAATATTTTGCTTATGTGCTGATGTGTTTTTTCTCCTTATCCCAAACTGTGCCCCCCACAGGAGTTTGGTATAATGCTTTTTCCCACCTCTTCCTTCCTAATGTACTCTCTTTCTCATCTAATTTTGTTGCTCTGAAACATGTGCAATAACAAATAAAGTATTTTGAATTACTCACTTTGTGATGTCACAAGTTGAGTAGTTTATAAACAGAGCGTAAGACTGAGAGTTATCAGACACAAACAAAAAAACTGAGTCACCTTATTTTAAGTTTCGTGTGTGATAGTGAAAACACAAAGAAGAGTCGGTGCTCGGTTTGATAGATAGCACACCGTTTTATTAGTATATTTAGCTTTGTGACGTACAGCTCGGGAGAAAACAAAAAAACAAAACTAAATGATCACAATTTTTTTTTTTTAAATTCCAGAGACATTTCAGCCTTAGCAGTGACATCACACAAAAGAAAGCTCAGTTTTTCGTTCATTGGTTTCTTTGTCATGGACCAGAGTGATATGTTCTCGTTGGTGGGCAAAACAAACGCGCCCGTACCGCTCCAACGGAGTCAACAAACAAATAACAAAAAAAATAAATTATTATTGGGATCAAAGAAAAAAAAAAGTGAAAAAAAAAGGAGCTAGCAAATTCAACGAAGTGTATATAATAGTTGTGAAAAGATTTCTTAGTTTTATAAATCGGTGTCCATGACCTTTTTTCCATAGGTGACAATATATATTGTGTTATTTATATTTTTCTTAAAGACTATATTAAATATACCATAGTTTCTCTCTCGGAAATGGGCCTTCAGTTAGACGTGTTTTTACAAAAAGTGATGTCCTTTTTTTTTTTTTCCTGAGGTTGAGTTTTGTCTTCTGCAGTTTAAACTTTTGCTAAATATACTAATAGACTAAAGACCCGACACACAGGGTCTGTAATGGCTTATCATTCGCTGAGGAATCATCTCCACTGATCCCGCTCACACCAGTGGAGCGTCGCCGCGGCCCCACTGTGATTCTGTGTGCTGTGGAGTTAGCCAAGAGGTCAAAGGTCAGCCCCTGGTCAGAGCCGAACGAACACACAGCTCGACTCCCCTCCTTCGAGAACAATCGCTTACGATCGGGGACGTTTTTTTTTTTTTTTTTTTAATTCCAACCACAAGGCGTTTCTAAAAGGATGTAAAAGTGATTCCACAAAAACAGAACAGAAGAAGAAGTTCGGTGAGGAAAAGTCAGCGAGTGGAATTAAAAAAAAAAAACACCCCACTTGACGCGATAGGCTGATGTGTGAAATGTGTGAACTGTTTTCAGTCCCATTTCCCTTCAGTGTGTGAGGAAGGAGGCAGATCAACTCAAACTAGAGCCGGGACGGAGAGAAGAAAAAAAACGACAGATGAGAGGAGACAAACAAACGAAAGAATAGCAAAAATCTGTACATGTAAACATCACACTTCCACTGAGTCAAATCATGAGGAGAATACAGGTTTCACATTGGTTTTACTGAAGGTACAAAGCCCCGGCGCCGGAAAGAAACGCGATCGAATCAGGAGACGACGGAAAGAAAAGAAAGGAGAGGAATAAGGAAAAAAAGAGTCTAAAGCACCACGGAGTGAAAACAGGAATCGGAGTGAAACAGAAAAAGGTCCATTTCGTTTTCATGAGTGTGTTGAGCTGTTTGTCTGACCCGGCAGGTTTGAGGAGTGTGTGTGTTTGTGTGTGTGTTTGCAGAGACCCAACCAGCATCAGGAAACTCCTGCAACTTTAAGTTTCGCAAAGAGAAAGTCCACCACCAGGGGGTGCTGATTGGCCTCGGTGTTTAAGTGCCCGACCCATAACTTACATCTTCATAGCTTCAACCTTCAAAGACGTAAAAAAAACACTTCGGTCAATAACTTTGATCTTAAGCTCGCACCGAAAGAGAAGTAAAAAGTAAAAACAAAAGAAAGTGGCTTAAAGTTGATTGGAACACAGGGTCAAGAGAAACAGCCAATCACAGTCGAGGATTCTAGGCTGACCAATCACATTTAAGGGGGCACACAACAACCAAAAATTAAAGGAGTACAGAATTCAATCCAATTTAGAAGTGATAGAGTGAAAATAAAATCTGAGGTTAATCACTTTAAAGACCCAGGAGGGTTCCAAAATCTGCAAAATTTGTATAAAATAATACATTTGCTTTGATTGAAATTAAAAAAAAAATTATTTCTCGCTTCACAGTCAAAGAAAAAAAATTCGAGCCAATTTTTACGTCTTATTTTTTTGGTAAAATCTGTCTTATTAGACTTAATCCGAGCCACTTTCACCTGACAAGTCCCAAAATTGTGATATTTCAAGATATTTCAAGACAAAAATGAATGCCTGAATTGCTCGTAAATATAAGGGAAAGAAAAATGTCCTTGTTTGGTTTCTTGTTGAAATAATTGAAATATCCCAATAGTACCTTGGGTTTTATCTACCACTTAAAGATTTGTTTGAAAAACAAGAATATTGTCTTTATATATGGAAACAAAACAATTAAATCTCTTTTCTCACTAATTTAGAGGGTCATTTTTATCCTTTTATGTCTTCAAAACAGTCCAATGAAACAATTTAACTGAAATAAAACACAAACATTAACCTTGCATTTACTTTTTTTAGGTTTTCAAAATAAGTGTCTGGGGAGAAAAAATAGAAATATAACAAACATTTGAGCAGATTTTTCAGGTGGGCCCCTGATTTTACAATTGTTTGGGTTCTTTTAATCAAAGCCAAAATATGTAAAAAGAAAAAAAATGCTTGTCAAGTGTCCTGAAATTAGAAAGGTGTTTTGATACAAGAATTTTTTTCTTATGCCACTGGCAGATTTTCTTGACTTGTAAAAAGTAATTCAGACCTCATTCTTGTATTTGAATCTCTTGAAATAAGCCATTTATCTGGACTTGTCAGTTGAATGTTGCTCAAATCAAGAGTAATAGGACATTCTTATAAAAAAAAATTAGACATAATAATTTGCTTAGATTTCAGTTTTTGCAGTGTAAGTATCTTATGATAGATTCAAAGTAAGTAAATAAAACTTTTTCTGCCCAAACTGTTCATATAGCATCAATAAAAGAAGATTTTTTTTAAACTACTTTGCCACTTGGATGTCACATTTGCAGCATTCAAGATTAGCGTCAGCGAAAAAAACAAATTAAACTTAAAGTGCGACATTTGGCTGATGAGTCTGAGATTGATTGGCATCCCATAATAAGTAAAAAACAAGTAAATTAAACTTTTACCACCCAAACTCTCCATAAAACAACAACAAAAAGAGTTTTTTTTCTAGGTGCGTTTCCCTGTGGATGTCACTTTGACTTTAAATAACTTAAGTTCAAGGCTTTTAATTTGAAAATCCAAGCACCTCTTGGAAGAACAGTGTCAGGCCTGTAAGAGATAAAATATAAATACTAACATGTGATCTATGGTCTGAGAGATACTGCAACCTTTCGTCTCGCCTCTGAAGCTTTAATCCTCCTCGCCGCCATCATCACGGCGCCCTGACAACACGGCGTGTAAACATAACCTTTAAATAAGAGAGGAAACTCTCGAGGAGCCTGAACAGTGAAGGTCAGTGTTTTTTTCTTACAACTCTAAACTGACGGCGCTCAAACACTGACGCTGGAAAAACTTCCCATGATGCCGGTGGGGTCTGCTGCTCGTTGACATCTATGTCTGGAATGTTTTAGGCAAACGGGAGTGAACAAAATATCTTCCCCCCCAAAAAAGAGATTTAACTATAAAACTGGTCTTAAAAATCAAAACCTGAAGAAGATCTTAGAAACAGAAATCAGGTAGGAGTGTGTCAGGTGTTTGTGACGTTAACGACACCAAGAAGAGGAGGAGGAGGAGGAGGAGGAGGAAGGCTCTGATTAAACACCCGGATTCTCCTCCTGCTCTGAGCGCCACAAACCCGAGGAGGAAACACTGAGCAAATTACACCTCTCTGCAGATTGTCATTTGCTTTTTTTACTCGAACACAGCTGCTGTTGTTGTTTTGTTCTGATGCCGTCGGGCTTTAAAGTTTGCTGAACCAATGAGATCGTCTAAAAAGTCCAAAGCCCCGCCCCCTTTCTGTGCTCCTCCGGCGGGCTACTTGATTATCACGTCACGTTTAACTCGGCACTTTTAGTTTCTTTTAGCACTTTCTGAGACGATCTCACTGGTTCGGTGAGTTTGTTACCGGCTGACTTTTACCCGGCAGAAAGAAAAGAGCAGATAGAAAAAGAAGCGAGTTTGAAATTTAAAGAGGGGGGAGCTGCAAACGGAGCATCTGCCAGGGGAAACCAAAGTAAACACTTCTACAGCAGAACCAAACCTCGAGCAGATTTAGACAAATACTTCAAGTTTTAGAAACAAACAGCTCTGACTGTGGGCCTTTTCCGTTCTTTAGCAGACAAAGAAATACTCAAACTGGAGGTTTACAGTTGTTGTGATGGCAGCAGTAGTTTGTAATGTTTGCAGAAAGAGGTAAAAAATGAAAATCCAGACTGGAAACAACCGAGTCAAGACTGGAAGTTAAGATCCATTCTGCTTTAATCTGAGGGACCGAGCTCTCGACTTCATTTAACAACTCTGGGATGCATTTCTTCTGCAATAAATCAATATAACAGCAGGTTTTAGGGCCTGTCTCCACGAAGAGCTTTTTTTTTTTGGTGTATGTTGGCAGCATCCACATCTTTAACTCAGGTAAAATCCACCACCTGTCTCTGTTTTCAGTAAAAAAAACTGCAAAAGTGTTTTGTGTTTCAGAAGATGCTCTCAGTGGACACAGGCCCTTACAGAGTGCTTCATCATACAGACTCCAATTAACAAGAATTTATCAACCTGGGTCCAACTATGACAGTATTTGAGGTTTGAAGTGAAGCTATTGGTCATATTTTTTGTAAAAATTGTCTCATTTCACTTAATCTGAGCCAGAAAGTCTTATTTCAGGATATCTAAAAACAAAAATGACGCCTGAATTGGTGAAAAAAAGAAATAAAAATAAGTTTCTTCCACCATCTCTCTCTATTGTTGACGAATAAGGGGACATAGAGCCAAACAGTTATTCTTCTGGGAAACTTTGTTGTTGACACATCTGGTATTAGAAGCCCTGCCCCTTCTAGATTTTCATTGGTTAGTGAAAGAACAGTAGCATTTTGAGGCTGCAAGTGTTTTTGCGCCGAGTGGACACAGGCCGTTGATATGACAGCAGGTTTTAGGGCCTGTCTCCACTAAGAGCATTTTTTTTTCGTGTTTGTTGGCAGCATCCACATCTTTAACTCAGGTAAAATCCACCAAATCTGTCTCTGTTTTCAGTAAAAAAAACTGCAAAAGTGTTTTGTGTTTCAGAAGATGCTCTTAGTGGACACAGGCCCTTACAGAGTGCTTCATCATACAGACTCCAATTAGCAAGAATTTATCAACCTGGGTCCAACTATGACAGTATTTGAGGTTTGAATTGAAGTTATTGGTCATATTTTTACTAATAATTGTCTCATTTCACTTAATCTGAGCCAAAAAGTCTTATTTCAGGATATCTAAAAACAAAAACGACGCCTGAATTGGTGAAAAAAAGAAATAAAAATAAGTTTCTTCCACCATCTCTCTCTATTGTTGATGAACAAGGGGATATAGAGCCAAACAGTTATTCTTCTGGGAAACTTTGTTGTTAACACAACTGGTATGAGAAGCCCTGCCCCTTCTAGATTTTCATTGGTCAGTGAAAGAACAGTAGCATTTTGAGGCTGCAAGTGTTTTTGCGCCGAGTGGACACAGGCCCTTGATATAACAGCAGGTTTTAGGGCCTGTATCCACCAAGAGCATTTTTTTTTTCGTGTATGTTGGCAGCATCTACATCTCTAACTCAGGTAAAATCCACCAGATCTGTCTCTGTTTTCAGTAAAAAATCTGCAAAAGTGTTTTGTGTTTCAGAAAATGCTCTTAGTGGACACAGGCCCTTACAGAGTGCTTCATCATACAGACTCCAATTAACAAGAATTTATCAACCTGGGTCCAACTTTGACAGTATTTGAGGTTTGAAGTGAAGTTATTGGTCATATTTTTAGTAAAAATTGTCTCATTTCACTTAATCTGAGCCAGAAAGTCTTATTTCAGGATATCTAAAAACAAAAATGACGTCTGAATTGGTGAAACAAAAGAAATAAAAATAAGTTTCTTCCATTATCTCTCTCTATTGTTGACGAATAAGGGGACATAGAGCCAAACAGTTATTCTTCTGGGAAACTTTGTTGTTGACACATCTGGTATAAGAAGCCCTGCCCCTTCTAGATTTTCATTGGTCAGTGAAAGAACAGTAGCATTTTGAGGCTGCAAGTGTTTTTGCGCCAAGTGGACACAGGCCCTTGATATAACAGCAGGTTTTAGGGCCTGTCTCCACCAAGAGCGGCTTTTTTTGTGTATGTTGGCAGCATCCACATCTTTAACTCAGGTAAAATCCACCAGATCTGTCTCTGTTTTCAGTAAAAAAAACTGCAAAAGTGTTTTGTGTTTCAGAAGATGCTCTTAGTGGACACAGGCCCTTACAGAGTGCTTCATCATACAGACTCCAATTAGCAAGAATTTATCAACCTGGGTCCAACTATGACAGTATTTGAGGTTTGAATTGAAGTTATTGGTCATATTTTTAGTAAAAATTGTCTCATTTCACTTAATCTGAGCCAGAAAGTCTTATTTCAGGATATCTTAAAACAAAAACAACGCCTGAATTGGTGAAAAAAAGATATAAAAATAAGTTTCTTCCACCATCTCTCTCTATTGTTGACGAACAAGGGGACATAGAGCCAAACAGTTATTCTTCTGGGAAACTTTGTTGTTGACACATCTGGTATTAGAAGCCCTGCCCCTTCTAGATTTTCATTGGTCAGTGAAAGAATAGTAGCATTTTAAGGCTGCAAGTGTTTTTGCGCCGAGTGGACACAGGCCCTTGATATGACAGCAGGTTTTAGGGCCTGTCTCCACCAAGAGCATTTTTTTTTTGTGTGTGTGTTGGCAGCATCTGCATCTTTTTCTAAAGCCGCCTTCAGCTTTAATCCACCAGATCTGTATCCAGTCCATCTCTAATTTTGACAAATGCAAGTTTACAAATCCAGTAAAAATCAAGTCCATTACTAAGCAATAAAATCTCTGTAATCCATGTAAATAACTTTCAATGCTTCAAATTTGCTTTCTTTTGGGAAACTTTGCACAGAATATCCAATCAGTACTGTTTTTGTTGGTGAAGTTTCTGATATTAGAAGCCCCACCCCTTCTCGATTTTGATTGGTCAGTTAGGACGCAGTGGCATTGAAGGGCTCAGTAGTTTTTCTAAAAAATTGACTTTCATCTAAAACAGCAGAGTGGTGTTGCTCTTCAAAAGATGCTTTAAGTGGACACAGGCCCTTAAGAAGCGCTTCGTGCAGCCGAGTTGATCAAACCTGGGTTCGATTTTAATATCATCCAGGGTTTAAATCAAAGTGTTTTGTCTTATTTTTAAGTAAAATTAATCTCATAAACTTAATAGATGCCACAATTACTTGACAGGTCTGCAAATATATCCAACTTGGAGACAATTAAAGACAAAACTGATGCCTGAGTTGGCGAAAAAGAAAGACAGATTATTTTTTCTCATTTGAAGAAAAGTGATAAATGCATTGTCAGAATTTAAATAATCCTCAAATGAACTAAAATTTGAGCTAAAACTTAAGAGCAAAGCATGAAGGCGCAGCTACTATTGTCAGGGGGCGACCACATCACAAAGGGAATCACTTCAGATCTTTGCTTGTTAAATTTCTTGAACTAAGAACGTCCTAAAACAGAAAAAAATTAAACATGTTGCTATAAATATCTTGAATTAAGACATTTTTTCAGGCTTTTTAAAGCAAATATGGCTCATTTTAAATCAAATCTTTACTAAAAATTATGCATTGGGTTATAATTTTTGAGGGAAAACTCTTTTTGTTAGTGGTTGGATTGCTGCAGCCAGGAGGTTGTGGTGCATTTTTATCTTGTAAAATAAAGAAAAACGTCCATTTCTGCATCTAATTTCTGCAGAGATGTATCTTTTGTGAGCCTGAAAAAGCTGTTTCTTCAAGAGTTGAAGGTCTTAGAGCTCAGGTTTAAGAGCAGAAACGACACGTGTGATTCTTTAAAAAGCAGAACTCTGTGCTCCGAAGACTCGGTCCCTCAGATAAAACGGAGCGTGGATCATCGAGCAGACACAAACCCATCTTTGAGAGATCATTCTGAGATTGATTGAGCATGCCTGGGGCCATGGCAGTAAGTGAGAGCACAGTGAGAATCAAACGGGAGGAGAGAGAGAGGCAGGTTTTGCTCTAAAAGCCTCATGTTGGAGCGTTTTAAAGGAGCAATGACACATTTTTTTAAAATTTGGACGCCCTCTTACTTTTAAATTAAAGACACACAACGAAGAAAATCTGATTGTACCAAAGTGCGCTCTCGCGTGATTCGAAGCAGTTTGGCTTTTCTTCCTTTCTGAGGGCAGATTATGACACATTATGAGCGTTAATGTGAACTTTTAGGACGTCATCCTTCTCTCTTTCTCTCCTCCTTCTCGTCTAGTCGGGTCACATTTTGCATATTTCTGTCATTTAGAGACCAAAACACTTCAAAGAGAGCTTCTGATTTTGTCAAATAAGAACAAAACAAAACATTACATTTCTACATCTAATCAGTAATAAATTAAACAATTTCACATTTTTTTTAAACATTTCTATCTAATTCCAACTGGTGGCTCTGACATTGCACAGGAATGAGGTTTTTCGTACTGATGAGTGAATAAATGCTCGACAAACTGTCCGTCAAACTTTGTAAAGACCCGGGGATGATTATCAACAGCATCGCAAAGAAAAAGAAAAGAAAAAACACCACCGTTTTTCTCTGCTCGTCTCACTAAAGCAGTGCAAGTCAGAGGAGGGTGTGTGTGTGTGTGTGTGTGTGTGTGTGTGTCCTCCAGAGGAGCATGCAAACACACGGGAGGACGCTCCGACCGCCGCTTCATCACAGGCGGCTGCTGCTGCTCAGAGCTCAGTGTGCAAAAAGGGAAGAGGAGGAGGAGGAGGAGGAACCACAGAAGAAGAAAAGGAGGAAAAATCAAGTCACATTTGTCTCTCCTTCAAAATAAAACACCTACAAATGAATCAAATGATTGAGGTGTTTTTGGCAAATTTACAAAGCTAAAGGAAATCAATGCCAAAACTTTCGAATGAAAACACTTTTTAAAGACGTCGATTTTTTCAGGTAGAGGAGAAGATGATGTCACTTTCATGTCTTGGAGGATTTAAGCTGGAAATGGCAGATTTCTTAAAGCCAAAACACTTTTGAACATTTAACATTAAACCTTTAATAATTAAACTTAGAGTTGTAACTTTTTGCAGATATTTCTGAGATCAGTTGGCATCCTATAGTAAGTAAATGTAAGTAAATTAAACTTCTTCTACCCACACTGTTAATATGATAACAGTAAACAGATTTTTGCAAGTGCTTTGCTCTGTAAATGTCACTTTGAGCTCTTTTAATTTGAAAATCCAGGCATGTCTTAGAAGAACAGTGCTCACTAATGGCCTGTGGAGATCAGAATTTAGCATTTCACTTTAAGTAATAAAATGTGTTATTGTTTTTTTAGTATTCAAGATTACTGTGATGGAAAAAAACACTTTAAGCCTTTAAAAAATTAAATTTCACTTGAAGTTGTAACATTTCACTGATGTTTTTGTGCTCAATTGACATCCCTTACTAAAAAAAATCAAACTTTTTCTTCCTAAACTGTCCATATAACATTAAGAAAAGAGGATTCTTGTCAGTACTTTGCACTGTGGATGTCACTACGAGCTCAAACGACTTAAGTTCGAGGCTTTTAATTTGAAAATCCAAGCACGTCTTAGAAGAACTATGCTCCCTACAGGCCTGTAGAAATCAGAATTTAGTATCTTACTGAAAATAATACAATGTGTTATTGATTTTTTAGTATTCAAGATAAGTGTAAGAGAAAAAAACAACACATCAAGCCATTAAAAAAGCAAATTTCAATCAAAGTCGTAACATTTGACCAATGTTTTTGAGCTTAATTGACATCCTATAATAACTTAAAAGGAGTTAATTAAACTTCTTCTACCCAAACTGTCCATAAAACATCAATAAAAAGGGATTTTTGTAAGTTTTTGCAATGTGGATGTCACTTTGAGTGTAAACAATTTGAATTTGAGGCTTTTAATTTGAAAATCCAAGCACGTCTTAGAATAACAGCGCTAACTACAGGCCTGTAGAGATCAGAATTTAGTATTTTATTTTAAAAAGTAGGATGCATTGTAGTTTTGCATTGTTTAAGATTAGTGTGAGGGAAAAAAACAGCATAAAGCCTTTCAAAAATCAAATTTCACTTAAAGTTGTAACATTTCACCGATGTTTCTGAGCTCAATTGACATCTTATAATAAGATTAGAAAAGTAAATTTAACTTTTTATCCCCAAACTGTCCATATAACATCAAGAAAAAGGGATTTTTGTAAGAACGTTGCACTGTGGATGTCACTTTGAGTTTAAACAACTTCAATTTGAGGCTTTTAGTTTGAAAATCCAAACATGTCTTAGAAGAACAGCGCTAGCTACAGGCCTGTGGGGATGAGAATTTAGTATCTTACTGAAAATAATACAATGTGTAATTGTTTTCTTGGTATTCAAGATAAGTGTGAGAGAAAAAAATATACATAAAGCCGTTAAAAAATCAAATTTCAATCTAAGTTGTAACATCTGAACAATGTTTTTGAGCTTGATTGACATCCTATAATAACTTTAGAAAAGTAAATTAAACTTTTTATACCCAAACTGTCCATATAACATCAAGAAAAAGGGATTTTTGTAAGAACTTTGCACTGTGGATGTCACTTTGAGTTTCAACAACTTCAATTTGAGGCTTTTAATTTGAAAATCCAGGCAGAAAATCTCCACAGAGATAAAATGAAAAGCTCCATGGTCAGTGGGGCGAGTTAACAACTAACTCAAAACTTACAAATAACATCATTTTATGGTGTGTGGGACTATTTTTTGACCTGATAATTGTTTTCTTTTTTTTTTTTTTGCACACTTAGAGCCAGTTTTCTTTTCAGTCAAAGACATAAAAGAGACATCAACCTTCTCCAAAATGTCAAACTTTCTCTGTGGCTATCCAAGAATTCAGGTAACAAATAAATATCACTTTTTTGCTTGGAAATAAACAAAAGAAAAGTAGAAATAAAAACACTTCGGGGTGGTTTTGTAACAAAATCTGCCGTCTTTTCTTTTCCGTTCCTCTGATTTTAATTTATCATTTCACGTCCTCTCTTGTGTCGTTTCGGCGAGTTAGACTTCTCGAAAACACGGGATCGAACAGATTCACAGTTAGAAAGTCACAAACATGGATTAAGCCCTATGAAGCGAAAACAAAGAAACCAACCAACCAGTGAAAAGGAGGAGGAGGAAGAGGAGGAGGAGGGGAAAGAGAGGATGAAGGCAGGAGTGTGTTCACCGCGTCCTCCTGTCAGACGTCGTCTTTTTGCTCTCTGAGGTCGGTCGGGTTTTTCTCGGGGCACTGCGGCTCGCTGACGCCCGGCTTTGTTGAGGTTTCAGGTCTATGGCAGAAGGTCCGGTTTTCATATAGCAGCAGCAACATGAGAGTTCATCTTCATCATCATCATCATCATCATCATCATAAGAATAAGAACAACAACAGGAAACAATGGCCGTCAGAGTTTAACAGACACACACACACAGTAAGACGGAGCAGGTCTCCTCTTCCTGCGAAGGAGAGCGAGGAAGAGGAGGAGGTTTAGGTCCAAGAAGGTGAAGAGTAGGTCCAATGTAAGGGAGGAGGAAGAGGAGGAGGAGGAGGGCGTTAAACAGAAGAAGCTGAGGTTTTGTTGGCATCTATGTTTGTAAAAAGTAGAAGTGGGAGGTAAAGTTTCCACCACTCACACACACACTCACACACACCGCACACACACTTCGACAGACGCTGATTCTGCTCAAGTTTTCAACACAGACTGATTATTTACAACAAAACCTGCGAAAGGAAAGATTTGAAAAGGTCTTTTTGCGCAAGAAGAAGAAGAAGAAAAATATTTAATCCTTGAAGACATCAGGTGTTAACGTAAACTGGCTTCTAGTGTATGTGTGTGTGTGTGTGTGTGTGTGTGTGTGTGTGTGATGGCGTTGGCAGGTCTGAGGTATTTCCTGGTGGTCAACATGGCGTCCTGGGTGCATAAGTAGCGAGTTGCTCCCTGGGTAAGAAAGAGGAGGATAAAGTGGGAAGGGGGGAAAGGGAAAAGTGCTAAGAGGACACAGAGCTTATATACAAGCGAGCACAGAAAAGTTCCTCTCCTCTTTTTTCTCTTTTGTTTTTTTAAGCAAAACAAACTCCAGTTCCCGTCCATCGTCGTGTTTAGTGCTTCTGTCTTTATAATAAGTCGAAACGCTTCTCTTCTTCCAGTCTATCAGGGGGAGAAAGAAATGAAAATACGCTCACAGGACTCCCCCCTCCGTCGAGAAAACAAGAAATCAAAGTTTCAGTCAAGAGTACGAAATCAGGGAGTTTCCATCTTTTCATTTCTGCTCCGGAAACAAAAAAAACTTTTGTCTTTTTCTGTCTGAAATCACAGCAGCAGGATAAACCTCCTCCTCCTCCTCTTCCTCCTCGTCGTTTCTCCTCTTCTGATTGTGAGGAGCTTCAGGAGAGAAGAGAGGAGCAGTTTCCCTCCAGAGTCCAAACGCTCGGCTCCTTCCAGAAAAACACACACACGCTCTCAGGCTGATTCAGGTTTTTTACTCCCAAAAAGAAAAAGAAGAGTGGACACAATCTGAGGAGAAAGGTGGACGCAAAAAACAGGAGGGAGTCTGGGAGAAAGAGGATCTACACGAAACGAACAGAACAGGAAACGTGTGTGTGTGTAAGTGTGTGTGTAAATGTGTGTAAGTGTGTGTCGTCCTCATCAGTTCTGCTGCAGAATCAGGTTTTCCAGCTCGTCCGCAGAGCGCAGCAGGAAGGCGGCCGACTCTCTGTACCCGGCGATCAGCTGACGCACGGCCGTGATCTCCGGTTGGCTGAGCTGAGTGGACGCCCCGCCCCCTCCTGCGCCGCCGCTGCCGCGTCCGCCCAGGCTGTTGTTGGTGGTGGAGGCGGAGGAGGAGTTGCTGAGGTTGGCGGAGGTGAGGGACTTCATGCTGAGGTCTGTGGGGCCTGGAGAGAAACAAACAGAGAAAAGGAAAAGTTTGAGGAAAGGTTTCACAGAAAAAGAAGGACTTCCTTTCTGAAAACCTTGGCTGTTTTCCAAACCGCCTACTACACTAGCGATGCCTACTACTTCGGCTGAAATTCAGTATGTAGTTGGCAGTATGCGAAAACTTATCACTTAGAATAGAATAGAATAGAATAGAAGTTTATTGTCTGACACAAAGGTGACAGAAATTCATCTTATGACAGGCCTCAGTTGCATCAAAGACACACATTCACACATTCCCCATCATACTAGTACACACATACATAACAATAACTTTAAAAGACCAGAGTAAAAAAAAAAAAACAAAAAAAAAAAAAACTACTGGGTTATGGTACTTTTATCAGTGTTATATCTCTTTTAATGCAAAGACAAATCTGATTTTATGAACAACATGGAATAAAATGAAGCCGTGATGTTTGTAATTTAAGGTGAAAATGATCTGAATGACCTGAAAAACTTTATCCAGAGACAGTCAGAGAATAAACTGATGCTAAAAGGATAAAAACATCTTCCTTTTCTAAAGAGTGTGAGTGAGTTGGAGTAGATGTCTTTGTCTCTGTAGGACTTTATTTTTAACTCGAGTGTGTGTTCACGCCGCCATCTGCTGCTCCGTCTCTCGTTCATTATCCTCTCAAATTATCCTCTCCTCCTCCTCTTTTCTCGTCTCTCACATCTTCGAGCCCCTCGTTCACTTCCTCACTCACCGTTACTCTGAGCAGCGGCTCCCGTCGTCAGGGAGACGGGATGCTGTATGGCGGCGCCCAGGCCCGGGTAACCGCGGTATCCGTAGCTGAGTCCGGCGCCGTTGATGTAGATCTGTGTGTCCTGGGAGGAGAAGGCTGAGGCCGCCAGGGAGTAGGCGGAGTGAGCGAGCGACGCCGGCTCCCTCAGACCGCCGCCGCCGCTGGACGGTTTGTCCAGAGAGATCTGGTCATCCTGAGGGAGGAAACAGGAACAGAGGGGTTACCCTTTCAAAATAATACATCTACATCATTTTTTGCACACTCAAAACAAAAACTATTCAAGAAAAAGACTGTTTTATTTCTTCATCCATCCAAATTTTCTTGTTTTTGATGCAGAAATGTAGCGTCTCTTGAAAGCAGCTTTTTTCTGTCACTTTTCAGGCTATAACCTTTAAACTTATTTTAAAGCTCCTATAAGGAATTTTTTGGGTTGTGCAAACTAAACCTGAGCGTGCCAAGGGTTATCGTTTCTGCTAAAAGTGATCATCCTGTTTTCTTCCTTTGTCTTTTTGGCACAAACAGAACTTACGTGATAAGCTTCGAGGCGCATCCTCTTGGCGGCGTTGCGAGATTCGCTCTCACAGGCGGCGGCGAGGATGTTCTCCGCCATGGCTGAAGTGAGGTGAGGTGGAGTGGGACGAGTCTGCAGGAAACGGAAATGATATCACATGATTACGCCCCAATTTATGAGGCAATTTTTGATGTCACAACATAAAGAGAAAGAGAGAGTTTTAAAACAGGAAGAAGATACGAAGTTGGGACGTTGCGTATAAATCAGAATAAAATGATTTGCAAATCCTGCTTAACCTTTTTTCAACTGAATACACTACAAAGACAAGATATTTATTGTTCCACTATAAACTTCACACACATTCCTAAAAAGCTTGGACAGGTTCAATAAAAGTCTGTTAAAGTTGATAAATGCTGAAAAAACAGCTGTTTGGATCATTCCACAGGTGAACAGGTTGATTTAAACAGGTGAGTGTCATGATTGTGTATAAAAGGAGCATCATCCCCAAAAGGCTCAGTCCTTCACAAGCAAAGATGGAGCCAGGTTCACCACTTTGTCAACAACTGTGTGAGCAAATAGTCCAACAGTTTAAGAACAATGTTTCTCAACTTTGTCCAACTGCAGGAATTGATGGATTTCATCATCTACAGACCATAATATCATCAAAAGATTCAGAGAATCTGGAGAAATCTCTGCACATAAGCAGCAAGGCCCAAAACCAACATTAAATGGCCGTGACCTTTGACCCCTCAGGCGGCGCTGCATTAAAAACCCACATCATTGTGTAAAGGATATTAGCACGTGGGCTCAGGAACACTTCAGAAAACCATTGTCAGTTAACACAGTTCATCACTACATCTACAAGTGACAGTTCAAACTCTACCATGCAAAGACAAAGTCAGACATCAACAATACACACAAACGCTGCAGAACTCTTTTTGGAAATCATGGACGTGGAGTCCTCCAGGCCAAAGAGGAAAAGGACAATCAGGATTGTTCTCAGCACAAAGTTCAAAAGCAGCATCTGTGATGGTATGGGGGTGTGTTAGTGCCCATGGCATCATGGGTAACTGTCCCAGTATCTGTGAAGGCAGCATTAATGCTGAAAGGTACAAACAGGTTTTGGAGCAACATCTGCTGCCATCCAAGACACTTTGTCTTTTTCAGGGACGTCCCTGATTATTTCAGCAAGACAATGAAACCAAGACACATTCTGCTCCTGTTACAACAGCGTGGCTCCGTAGTAGAAGAGTGCAGCTGCTAAACTGACTCCAAAGCTTCAACAATTAGTGTCCTCAGTTCACAAACACTTATTGAGTGTTGTTTAAAGAAAAGGTGATGTAACAGTGGAAACATGAACCTGTCTCAGCTTTTTAGGACCGTGTTGTTGTCATCAAATTCAAAATGAGTCAATATTTGGAAGAAAAAAACAACAATGTTTACCAGTTTGAAGAATAAATATCTTGTCTTTGTAGTGTATTCAATGAAAGTGTGCGGTAGTTTGCTGTGAAGTGCAGAAACACTCACAAACACACGCGGTTGTTAACAGAGTGTTATTTCATCTCTCAGCGCTTGTTTCCTTGTACTCCTTCAACTGCTGCAGCCCTGACATCATTTGTTACAGCTGCCTGTGGGCTACAGACCAAAAACAGCTCCTCAGTTATCTTCCTCATGTTTGTTTTCTTCTGTAGTTTCATCCCTGATGAAGTCATTACTGAAGAAAACAGCTCAAGGCGCCCGATGTTCACGGATCCTCTTAATCAGGAACTGACAGACTTAGATCCACAGTTTGTTTGCGTGAACTGCAGCAACAAGAGGAGTGAAGATGCGTCTTTGTGAGCCAAAACAAAGGATTATTTTCAGGGAACGGTGAGAAAGCAACAAAAACAAATTTCCTCTCTGGCTCAGAAAGTGTTCTGCTTTTCCACAACGATTATTCCTGATGAGCTTCACTGATCTATGAGGAGATTAGGAGTAATAAGAGAGCTTATGAGAGTAATCTATTATTCATATCACTCATGTGCATGTTAGATTCCTGATAACTCCTGTACTAAGTGTTAATATGGTGTAATATCATCCTAAAACACTAGGGGGCAGCAGATACATTTCAATGACTGTTTCCTTGTGGAGTTAAATTTTGTTGAAGGCACAAAAAGTGACATATCGTGCAAGTAAAACCACTTAAAGCATCTTTAAAGTGCAGCAAAAAGACAGGAAACACAAAATCAAAGGGTGTAAATATTGCAAAGCTGAATTTTGAAAGAGGTTTACAAACTCTAAGTGAGAAAAAGTCCACGCAGAGTTGAGCAGATGTGACCGAGTTAACAGCATGATACTCTTTCTTTAATCCCTTCATTATTCTTTAATTACAGGTAAATATTACAGCGTATTAATTATTCCTGTCACTGTAAGCTTCCTGCTGGTATGAAATATTTCACCTCTTCAGTTTCAGTCACTTCGCCTCCTCGTTACGATTCTGACAGTAAAACGCGCTGAAGATGTGCTTTAAATAAGCTTTTTTAATGAAGCGATTCTGCGCGGCGTCACATCTGCAAACTGAAATAAACCGACAGAAGCGTGTTGTTTCTATAGCCACGGCTTATTTACAAGAACATTTCAGCATCTTCTCACTGAAGAGGATAATTACTCTGTCGCTGCTTGACCCCTGCCGCAGTGAAAGATGCGATCGAGGCGAAAGAAACAGATTTTCTATGAAATCACAGCTGGACGGCATGATAATTTCATAAAAACGCCAAAGAATCATGCCATTTGAGACTCATTAAAATCATCTTTTGGTGAGACTTAAATCTCTTCTTTTTGAAAACAAAGTCAGAAGTGTTGTACAGCACCTCCATGCCGTTCTTCTTCATGCGTCGGCAGGATTTGAGGTAGGTGCGGATGCGCTTCCGGGCGCGTTCCTGGAATTCTGGGAACTGTCTGCTGCAGGACTCGATGATGGCCTGGATCTTCTCCTTGGGCTGTTTGGAGATGGGAACCATCCGGTCCAAGTTCTCATCCACAAACAGACGCACAAACATCTGCGGGAAGGAAACAAACGCAACAGAGAAACAGATTTTAACTCATCACTGACTGAAAGTTGAGAAATTCAATGTTCCATTAGTTTCAAGCAGCAGCAGTTTGGACTAGTCTCCAACTTTGTGATTGGCTCAATGGTCTTTTTCGACATCATGGTGCTGGGCATTGACTGTATATAGAATGGACAGCGTGCTTCCGCCTGTCACCGTTCTACGATTTTGAAGCCACAAAACCCTGTTTCCCTAGCCGCCATTGTGCAGCCAGAGTCTGCGCAGTAGAGAATTTCCAGTGGAGCCAAGTAAAAAAGAGAAATAAAAATATTTATTTCTTCTTCTTCAGAAGGTTTAGTCTCCTTTTGGCTCTTTCCCGAAGTTTTTATATCCCCGATAAAAACTACTCACGAACGGCAGCTGTCAACTATCGTAAAACAAACTTATAAACAAAACTTATATCGCGGTTTTCAATGTCCAATAACTAATGAGAAGCCAACTTCTCAGGAAAAAAAACACCTGAACACCATGCAGCCAAATGACATCGTCATACCACCTTAGCGTAAGGATGAGAGAAACGTTTCTACGAGGTATCGTAATTTTTTTAAGTTTTCCTGGCTCATATCCGGAATACATGGGGAGGCGGGGCTTATGACCTATACTGCAGCCAGACACCAGGGGGCGGGGCATCTGCTGGAGGCTTCAGTTTGAGCCGAACGTCGTTACTTCCACTCATTATACAGTCTATGGTGCTGGGTATAAAGATATGAAGCCTGTGCTTAAATTTAAAAACTGCAGTTCCTTCAGTGTCCACTAGAGGCTGACTGTAGAAGCACCAAAACACACACACACCTATTCAAAAAGCTGATCTCTACAGCAGAAATAAACATTGTTGAAAACCTGGTTCACATCTCATTTCAAGATATTAAAAGATAAAAATGACGCCTGACTGTACTGATTTATATGATTTATAGGTTTGTAGAGATACCAGTCGTCTTGTAGTTTGTGTTTTTAGCGTATTATCTGTTTTTTCTTGTTTAATTTTGTGTTTATTATTGTTTTGTTATGCTTTTTTTTTTTAAATTGTTGCTTGTTTCTTCTAAATGGACTTCTGCAAAAGAAGTCAGACAGTGAAGCTGCATTCTTTTTTTGTTTTGACAATGATGAATTGTACAAAACTGTACCTAAAATATGTGTTGTGCTTGTTGAGTCCATTTATTTCAGTCCAGCTGTTTTTGATGTTGAACACAGCAAAAATTAAAATCTAATAAAATGTTTTTGTCTTATTTTGAGTCTAAAAATGTCTTTTTAGCTTTAATATGAGCCACATTCATTAGACCAGTCCAGAAATGTCTTATTACTAGTTATTTAAAGACAAAAATGCTGTCTGGATTAGAGAAAAGACAAAAATGGTTTCTTGTTCAGGAAACTTGATGAGCAAATTTTTATTACCCACTTGTTACAATCAATTCAGACAGTGACAGTTTTTGTCATTAAATTTCACTTAAATCAGTGATGTCTCATATTTTTACCCTTGACATAATCCTGTAGTTTCTCTGAGTCTGGATTTCAGATTTTCCTTTCAATAAACCATGACACATATTGAGCCTTTTCTTTTAGGAGTGGACAGGTTTAGAGGTTCGTTTAACAGCATCTCTTTTATCATCAGGATACCTGAAATATACAAATAAGATTAAAAACTTTAATAACTGCTGAGGACAAAAGAACAAATGTGATACAAGAAACTTTATGGACACTGTATGGACTTTATGAGCTGCTGACATTGAAGCCACAGAGTTGACTTCTTGAACAGTATGTCCCTGAAGAGCTACCGTAGGATGCTGGAAAGCAGATGTTATTACCGTGATGTGAAATTGAAAAATGCCATAATTGGCCCTGATTCTTCTGATACTTGAGATCAAGATCTGGAAGCATCATTTTTGTCTTTTAATATCTTACAATAAGACATTTGTTTGAGTTTTCAAGCAAAAATTGCTCATATTTAGTCTAATATAATCATTCTTATTGACGATAAGACATAAGGGTCAATGACGTGACGTCCCTTTTTTTGTGTCCGAGTGCAATATTTCCTTCCATCATGAATTGAGTATTTCATCACATGTATTTCTTTATTCTATGAAACCTGTGTTATTTGAACACATCTTTAAACTATTAAAATATAACATGTTTTTTTGTGTTTTGGTTCCTCAAACCCCCAAAATGTCAGGTGGTGCAACCGTCCTGACAAGTATCCACAGTAATTAAACTCTAAAAATTGAATGTTAGTTATTGTAAATGGAAATTAAAAATACAATGGCATTATTTTATGCTTGAACCTTTTTAAATAAAAAATTATTTGCAAACAAAAAGAATTTTAAAGCTGTTGAGAAATGTAAAAAACTTTTCTCCCGTAATTTTCACCTTGTCAAATGTCAGGGTGGTGCAACCGTAACATTAGACTTTTATTTTAAAGTGAAGAGAATAAAACAGGAAACTGCATCAGCCAGAGGAGCCCAAATGACATTTGTGACCAAGTGGAAAAGTTTGTAGATTTCTCTGAAATACTGATAAAAAAGGTTTTTTCACTTCATTGGTGACTGGAACAATTTCCATGTCAGGTGGTACAACCAATGTAATAATGTGAAATGTTATTTTAACATCAAATTATTTATCTTATTCACAAATAAAAGAAATGAAACACACAAAATGAAAATGTATGAGTCACTACACACACTTGAGAGATACTTGCCAATAATTTCACACAGAAAAAATAACAGGAACATATAAATATATTTTCATATATTTGGTTGCACCACCTGACATTTTTGGGTGCTCAAATTAAAGATACTAAAAAATAATGAACCTAAAAACTTTGAAATGTTGGTCAACTACTGAAATCTGTTAGAAAGCATAATTCTTCTCTCAGAAATATGTTTTTAATCCATTTTAAAAGAACTTTTTAAAAATACGTTTTTGAACCTCTTTTTGTCATTGACCCATAAACACTTGTTTAGATTTCAGTTTTTGCAGAGTTGCTTTAACTTTTAACAAATTATTGATTGCAGCTTTGGTGTGGGTTCTTCTTGGTGTCTTTGAGAGTCACACACTGCTGGTTTCGCAGAACAGTCATTCAGATCTTTCATATTTCCTCCTTTATTCATGTGTTTGTAGCTGCGTTTCACAAAATAAAAGTGATATTTCTGAAGTTTCAATAAAGCAAAACTTAACACTACTGGTGTTTCCATAATGACAGGAATTGTGCACAACTTGTGTAAAATCAAGCGAGATTCATGTGGAAGAAGGAAGGAGGCGGTAACCATGGATACCACGACCATTTAAAGAGCTGAACTGTCATTCTTATGGGCGTTACTGTTGAACCTTTTATTGAAATTTGAGAGGTTTTTCAGAATGTTGGTGTTTCCATGACCATTTTTTATTGTGATATTTAAGTAAAAATGTGACTGTTGATCCCAGTTAGTGGCTCAGACTCTGACTCACGTTGAAGGCCTTTAGTCTCTCGGGGTCCACTCCCTCCGTGTCGTTCATCTTGTCGTTGTCGTCGTGATCGTCGTGGTCGTCGTCGTCGTCATCCACCTGGGCGACCTGGCTGCCAGGACGCCCCGTGGTCAGATCCTCGGCGCCCAGGTCCATCTTCACGCTGTCGTAGCTGCCGCCGGAGCTGTACTGCGGAGACTGATCAGACGAAAACACACGGAGGAAACTTTGTGAATTACTTTCAGTTCGTCATCGTTTTACTGCTCCAACATTTGAAGGCTGGAGAGACACTAAAATCTACTCTGTGTGTGTGTGTGTGTGTGTGTGTCTCCTGTCTGGCTGTAATGTGTCCTCTCCAAGGCCGCCGTGTATTGTCACTCAGGTTTTTCTATTGAGCTCCGCACAAAAGCAGCGAGAGGAGGAAGAATAAAGGCGCTCGTCTCCTCGGGTCACTCCGCTCCTCTCCTCCTTTTATTCTCCACATCCACACAACGACTTCATGAAACAAATAACTGCGTACACCTTTTATACACCTTTTATACACCAGGAAGGACGGCCTGAATGCTGACAAAACCAGTATTTACTCTGAGCTAAATTCACCTCTTTCTCTTCGTATTAATAATCAGAAATGATGGTTTCCTCTGAATGAGAAAAGATGACAAAAGTGGATCAAAAATTATTCGCCAGGTGAAGTGAAAGTGTGTGTTTAAGTGTGTGTGTGTTAAATCCTCTGATGCATGAGTTATTAAAGTCAGTGTCAGGATTTTTCCCTTGAGTGCTTTTATTTGTATTAAGGCATGAAAAAAAGTTGCCATTTTTTTGTTTTTAAATATTTGTAATTTTTCTTTTTTTTTGGTAATTTCATGAATAATCTTTTTAATGCTTTGCGAAACATTCTAACTCTCTTTCATCCATTTTAACACTGAATAATTTATAGTTTATAAGCTTTTTCACCCTCATATGTTTGTCTATAACTTTTAAAAAATATATATATATATATACAGTACAGGCCAAAAGTTTGGACACACCTTCTCATTCAATTTGCGTTTTCTTTATTTTCATGACTATTTTCTACAGAGCCCCCTAAGGGTCACAGCAAGTTTTTTTTTGGGTGGGGACTATTGCGTTCCCTCACAAAACCTTTTTGTCTTCAGATCCTCCTGATTCATGTTTTCACTTTCACTCAGTTGATCAGAGAATGGATCCAGAAAAGTTTGAAAGACAGAGATTCAATATGATAATATAAAATGATCAATAACTCATCATTAGAGCATTTTAGAAACAAAACTGACACGTCTCTGCAGTAGCAGCAATGTTGACTGTGAGCTACATTTGTAATTTTCTCAAAGCGAGTCATTGCTTTGAGCTGGGAAACCTGCATTGGTTGCAACACAGAGGCAGCTGGTGCTGGGACGTTCAAAGACCGTCTGTAAATTACAACATGGAAACAAATATGAAAAGGTATTGCGAGAGAACGCAAAAACTTTTGCAAGGGAACGCAATAGTCTCCCCCCCAAAAAAAAAACTCGTCGTACTTTTCTGGACTGATTAACCTTAATTCTTTAAAGTAATGATGGTCACTCGTTTTTCTTTCGTTAGTTGATTGGTTCTTGCCATAATATGAATTTCAACAGTTGTCCAATAGGGCTGTCGGCTGTGTATGAACCTGACTTCTGCACAACACAACTGATGGTGCCAACTGCATTGATAAAGGCAGAAATTCCACTAATTAACCCTGATAAGGCTCAGCTGTGAAGAGAAAACCATTTCAGGTGACGACCTCTTGAAAAAAGCAGAGTAAAGGGTGGTTATTTAGAAGAAACTAGAATATTAAACATGTTTTCAGTTATTTCACCTTTTTTTGTTAAGTACATAACTCCACATGTGTTCATTCATAGTTTTGATGCTTCAGTGAGAATCTACAATGTAAATAGTCGTGAAAATAAAGAAAATGCATTGAATGAGAAAGTGTGTCCAAACTTTTAGCCTGTACTGTAAATGTTTGGAAAAAGGATTGAAAACATTTTTTCAGGCTCTAAGAAGAATAAACATGTCCTGACACAGGCTAATATGAATTTCCACAACATGAACCATTGAATTTAGGAGTAAGTTGTGTGTGTGTGTGTGTGTGTGTGTGTGTGTGTGTGTGTGTGAGCTCACCTTGCCCCCGTAGTCCCTGCCGTCTCGCTCCAGCCGTAGCTCGGCGTGTGTGTGTGTGTTAGGAGTGTGTGCATTGTGTGTCTGCAGCGTCTGTGTGTGTGGCAGTGGCAGGGCCGGGTGCGGCGCCAGAGGGGGTTTGGCGGCCAGGGGGTACTTCCTGCGGAGCTCCTCGGGGGCGTTGGGGTGCAGCGCCCCGAGCAGCGCGGCGGCGGCGGCGGACACGGTGACGGGGAGGTGGGAGGAGGAGAGTGGGAGGCGCTGAGGCGGCGCGTCGCTCAGGTTCATCGGCTGCTGGTCCTCAGACGGCGAGGAGGAGGACGTGGGCGTGCTGAAGTCCAGCGGGGCGGAGCCGCCGTTGCCGTTGATGACTTCGGTTTCCCGCACGATGGCGGCGTCCGTCACAGTGGAGGAAGGCGGGGTCAGGGCGGGGAGGCCGTTACCGCTGCCGCTCTCTGACGACGAGTCCTCTGGAGGGAGAGAAAGAAACAGACAGTGAGGAAACTTTGGAATCCTGGTCACGTCAGGATGTTTGTGTCCGACCTCCCTCAGGACGAGTCCAGGTCATAAAAACCTGATGATCTTATCAATACATGAAGAAAAACAAGTTATTTACAACACGCTGTCCCTGAACGCATCACCCTCAGCTCTGTGTGTTTACAGACAGGACATGTGACGCAGAGCGGCTTATTGATGTGACGGGGAACGTACAGAAAACACGACCGTGACTAAATCCATACAGTGAGCTCTTCTTCTGAGTGAACCCGCCGACGACGTTATGGACGTCATATGACTGCGGTTACAGACATTCCACCAAAACACACACACATACATATACACACACGCTCATTCATACACTGAGTTTGTGTACAGGGTTATTTCCCGGCGCCCAGCAGAGGGCAGACTCTCTTCATGTCTGTGTGTGAGATTTCTCATCTCTATGCTTCTTTTCTGCTTTTATAAGAATCATTGAGACATTAATTCAATCCAAGTTTGACTCTAAATCAAATTAAAACCACACTATTAAATGTAACTTCTTGTTTCAACATAAAAATATGATGTGAAGGGCTGCATTTAAATTTAAGTCAGGCCGAAAAATAAATGATGTTGTTCTTACACCAGTAGAAGTTATCTTGATTAAATAAAAAGTCTTGTGTCAACCCTTGTCTTAGTTTGGCTGATTAAGCCTCATTTGTGAGGTTTTGCTTCTTTCTATTCTTTTCTTTGTTTGTCCTTTTGTTTCCTTATTGATGAGACTGAGTGGGGCTTTTTTTTTGAAGGTTGGGTTCTCATGTAAGAGTACTGTTACTTAAGAATAATATGACTCAAGTTTAAGTAAAAGGAGTACTCCAAAAAATTACTTGAGTAAGACTAAGTAAGTAAACAGCGAAAAATCTGCTCAAGTACAGAGTAACTGGTGAGGAATGTCTGATTTATTATTTCTTTTAGTCCAGGTTTAAACGTCAAATATTAAAAAATATTAAAATAGGAATCTGTAAATTCAGATATTGCCAAACAATGTCATTTTAACCAAAACAATAAGAAAGAAAATATTGATGAAAAAACATTAATTTAGGCAAATTCAGCCACAAGAAATGATCCTAAATTAATTGCTTTTTTTGTGTGTTTTAGCCTTTAGCTTGTGCTCTCTCCTGTTTATCTTTCTTCTTCTCTTCTGTCTCTTTTCTGTCAGACAGTTCAGCTCCTGTTTCCACTATTACGACTAAATAAATCTCAGAAATTGTTTTCAGCAGAAAAACACAGATCACTCTTCTCACTGTTAAACTTCTTCAACTAACTGTGTCATCATGGAGATTTTGGCTTCTGAAAATCACCTGGTCCAACCCACCCAGTCCCGATCAATACTCTAGGAATTAGTATTTAGAAATAGTGTATTCTAGTGCTGATTATCTCGTTTTAAGTTGTGTATTATGATCAGGTATGTATCTAGATGTCAGCGTTTTTGAGATCACTTTAAAAGTCCTCACTGTCCCTTTAATCGTGGACTCCATCATCACCTCTCTCACTTCCCTCACAGCATCTCAGTGAAATTTTCAGCAACAGATCATATTTTTTAAAGATAAATAAAGAGAAGAAAGTGAATATTTGCAGAAAGATGGATGTTTCATCTCTGTAGCAGCAGCAGGAAAGATATTAGAGCCGGTTTGCTCCTGTAGCCTGCAGGACCGTCACAGCCACAGGAAATAAAACACGGTGCAGGGAGGAGAAAATAATGAGTTCCTAAATTATTCTGATAAAACTTCTCTGAAGCCAGAGGCTGCACACGCTCCACAACGCCTTCCTGAGCACCGGCAATTACAATTAAGCTGAATGAAATCGCAGAGAGTGATTATTACAGCGCCATAGTTTCCACACAGCCGCAGAGATGAAGTTTGACGTAATGAGGAGAAGTTTCATGCAGCTGCTGTGGAGGCTTTAGTTTCAGTTCAGAGAGAGAGAGAGAGAGAGAGAGAGAGAGAGAGAGAGAGAGAGAGAGGAGGCGCCCGGAGCTGGTCGAGACGCCATCCTGCTCCTCGGTTTCATCATCATCATCATCATCATCTCCACTTTATCGGTCTCATAATGAGATCCTGTTCCTCAGACTAAAAACACCAACTTTTACAGACACAAACCTCAGGACAGAAACATCTCACACTGGACAAAGTCAAATCTTAGCAGCAGTGGCACACACAGACATTTTAAAATGCAGGTAAGAAAGAAATAAAAGGCACAAACAGAATGCTTTTTCGCTCCCGAGAAGGCATTTAAGTTCATGTTTTGGCTCCCACAAGGACACTGTAGCCCGTTATGGCTCCAAAGAGGAGAATTCGGCACATTTCGGCTCCCGAGAGGGAATTTTGGTGGGTTTTGGTTCCACGAAAACAACTAAGCACTATTTATGCACCTAAGAGGACACTGCAGCAAATGTTTTGGCTCAAGAGAAGGAACTTGAGTACATATTTTGGCTCCCGAGAAGACTTTTTATCATATTTTTGCCCCAAAGGACGAACTTAAGCACGTGATTTGGCTCCCGAGAAGGCATTTACGTTCATGTTTTGGCACCCAATAGGACACTGTAGCATGATAAGGCTCCAAAGAAGGAACTTAAGCACATATTTTGGCTCGCGTGAAGACTCATTTGCAATTGTTTTGGCTCCAAAGAAGGCACTTTGGTGGGTTTCGGTTCCGAGAAAACGACTAAGCACTATTTTTACTCCCAAGAGGAGACTGTAGCACATATTTTGGCTCCTGAGAAGACTCTTTAGCACATTTTGGCCCCAAGGACAAACTGAAGCACTTGATTTGGCTCCCAAGAAGACTTATTGGCACCTGCTTTGGCTCCCAAGAAGACTTATTGGCTCCAAAGAAGACTTATTGGCTCCCAAGAAGACTTATTGGCACATGCTTTGGCTCCCAAGAAGACTTATTTGCACATGCTTTGGCTCCCAAGAAGACTTATTGGCACATGCTTTGGCTCCCAAGAAGACTTATTAGCACCTGCTTTGGCTCCCAAGAAGACTTATTGGCACATGCTTTGGCTCCCAAGAAGAATATTGGCTCCCAAGAAGACTTATTAGCACCTGCTTTGGCTCCCAAGAAGACTTATTGGCACATGCGTTGGCTCCCAAGAAGACTTATTGGCACATGCTTTGGCCCCCAAGAAGAAACTTCAGTACATGGTTTTGTGCTCCAAAAAGGACTCATTGGCACATGTTTTGGCTCCAGAGATGGCACTTTGGTGGGTTTTGGTTCCAAGAAAACAACTTAAGACAATTTTTGCTCCCAAGAGGACACAGTAGCACATGTTTTGGCTCCCAAAAGGAATCTAGAGCACTTTATGGCTCACAAGAGGATTACTTGGCACTATTTTTTGCTCCTGAGAAGGCATTTACGTTCATGTTTTGTGTACTCAAAAGAACACCAAAGCACGTTATGGCTCCAAAGAAGGAACTTAAGCCCATATTTTGGCTCCTGAGAAGACTCAGTGGCACATTTTGTTTCCAAAGAAGGCACGTTGGTGGGTTTTGGTTCCAAGAGAACAACCAAGTACAACTTTAGCTCCCAAGAGGACATTGTAGCAAATGTTTTGGCTCCAAAGAGGATTATTTGGCACAAGTTTTGGCTCCAAAGAAGGCAGTTAAGTCCATGGTTTGGCTCTCATGAAGGAACTTTTGCACATGTTTGGCTCTAGAAAAGACTCATTGCCACATGCTTTGTTTCCAAAGAAGGCACTTTGGTGGGTTTTGGTTCCAGAAGACACTGCAGCACATGTTTTGGCTCCCAAGAGGATTACTTGGCACTGTTTTGGCTCCTGAGAAGGCATGTATAATTAAGTTTTGGCTCCCAAAAGAACACTGAAGTACATAATGGCTCCAAAGAAGGTACTTAAGCACATATTTTGGCCCCTGCGAGGACTCTTTAGTTCATGTTTTTGCTCTCAAGAGGACTCATTGGCACATGCTTCGACTCCCGACAGGACACTGTGTGAAATGTTTTGGCCCCCAAGAGGATTATTTGGTTCATCTTTTGGCTCCAAAGAAGGCATTTCAATTTAGTTTTGGCTCCCAAAAAGACACCGTATCATATTATGGCTCCAATGTGAACTCACTTGCACGTGTTTTGGCTCCCGAGAAGAAACTTAAGTGCATATTTTGGCTCCAGAGAAGGCACTTTGGTGGGTTTCGGTTCCAAGAAAACAACTAAGTACTATTTTTGCTCCCAAGAGGACACTGTAACACATGTTTTGGCTCCCAAGAGGATTATTGGCCACATTTTGGCTTTCGGGAGGACAGTTTATCATTTTTTTACCAGCCTTAGGAGCAAATTAGTGTGGTTTGGCACTTCTACATTCGTTTTAGCCCCCAAGAAAGCACTTGGCATAAATTCCCTCTCCTGACTTTCTGTTCCATTTCACTCTCATATCCTTTCTGAATAAAGATGTGAAAAGCCCCAAACTATAACTCAAAAAACCCAGAATGAGGAATTTCGAGAACCACAATCAAGAGACAGTTGAACAGACCTTTTAAGAAGTGAATGTTTAGCAGGAAAAAATTGTTAATACGAGGAATCTGTTATTTTAATTTAACATCATAAAATATCAAAACACCTCTCTGCCTCTGTGGTTGTTTTCCAGCCTGAGCTCAGAGTGAGTTCCTCTCTAATAAAACACTGAATTAAGGGTCTTTAACTCCAGTTAAAAGCTTCAGGATTTATCTTCACAGCAGGTCCAACATATTTCTCTCTCCACGTCTCTGTATCTGTTTTCTTTCTGCAGACGGCTGATGAATAAGTCATCACCCAGCAAATGGTGTGTGCCAAGCCGGCCAGGAGGAAGGAAGGATGGATGCACGTACACCTGAGTGTGTGAGCGTTTATTGTTCTACACACACACACAGAGTCAAAGATATATACTCTAAGACAAGAGGAGGAAGGATGGAGACACGTATTGAGAGTTTTCACATTTTAAAGCGACGTGCAGCTTCCAGTTTAATCGAAAAAGTGCAAAGAGAAAGAGAGGGATGAGTTCACTGATGATCAGAGAGAGAGAGAGAGAGAGAGAGAGAGAGAGAGAGACGCTCCAATTAGAGATGATTGGGAGATAGAGATGGAGAGGAGACTGCAGACGAGGAGGAGAGGTAATCTGAATGAGTCAACACCGGGGCTGCACCGTGAGAGAGAGAGAGAGGGAGAGAGAGAGAGAGAGAGAGAGAGAGACAGGGGATGAGGATGGTATCGACTGTGTCATTCCCATGATGGAGGGAGAGAGAGACAGGGAGAGAGGGGTGGAGCCCAAACCGCTGCATGGAGAGAGGGAGGTAGAGCCAGGCGGGAGTAAAGAGGTCAGGAAGGGGGAGGAGGAGGAGGAGGGAGGGGGGTCATAGCTCAAGGGTGGGGGCAGAAGCAGGAGGAGAGACGGAGGGAGAGAGAGGAAGAGGATGAGGGTGGATTGAGATGGGGGATGGGAGGAGGGAGAGAGGAAAAGACACGTGGGAGGATTTTTTTTAAATTTATTTCTATGGTATTTTTTTCTTCTTCTTTGGCCATAAAACATCCTGCTCTTCCCTTCATCCCCTCATTAAAACGCATCTTAAAGCTCATTCCGCATGCTAACAGCTCGATCTGAAGGTGAAAAAAGAGGAGGCATATGATGGAAACATGAGGAAAAAGAGGAGAGAGAGAGAGAGAGAGAGAGAAGCCCTGGGACCTGGAGGTAGAAAAGCAGAGTGTGTAAAGAGTATTCATGCATAGAGACGAAGGCCAACCTAATTCCTGCAGCCTTTGCACAAATCCCCCCTCAGCATCAGCAGCAGGACCACCGTCTCTGCCTCCTCCACCCATCCCTCCATCCCTCCATCGCTGCTCGGCTACTCTTTGTGTTTCCTGCTCTCTCTCTCTCTCTTTCTCTCACAAAGGAGCTGCAGCTTTCCTCATCCTCTCCCTTTATTCATCCCTCTCTGAGTCTGACGGAGAGAAAAAGTAACGTCCTGTAACGTCAGCCCGAACCAGACTGTGAGTTATCAGCGAGGAAACTGTCTGAAAGGTTCATAAATCCCCAAATAAACGCCTGTTTGTGCGCACATGGCACCACGTGTGTCTGATTATCCAATAAACATGAAGCTGACTAAGGTCTGCTGTCGCTCACAACTACAGCGCCACAAGGATGAAAGAGGGAAAGACACAAGGAGCGACAAAGTCCGGACATGTCCCCATTTTGGTGGTAAAATCATGTCTGGAGGGATTTTATACAATTCCCCAAAAATATCCTGGGTTTGCTCTGCTTTCCCTTTGCTCTCAGACAGAAAACGCTGAATTGGAAATGCACTTTTACAGATGGACTGCAAGTGAACAGTCATACCGCTCTTTTCACTCTGGTCGTAACTGGTGTTGAGATCTTTTTTTTGGCACACATTAAGATAATATTTTGGGCTAAAGAGTCAATTCTCTAAGCTCAAAAGTCAACATTTTGAGCTAAAAAGACAAAATTCTGAGATGCAAGGCCAGTTTTTGGAGAAAAGGCGTCAAATTTTGTGACGAAAAGTCAACATTAAGAGAAAAAGGTCCACTTTTGAGATAAAAAGTCAAAATTTTGAGGAAAAAGAAATCAATATTTCAAGGCAAAAACAAACAATCTTGTGATGAAAATTCAAAATATAGAGAAAAGGGTCAAATTTTGAGAGCAAAAATTCAATATTTTGAGAAAAAGAGTTGATATTTTGAGACCAAAACAAATAATCCTGTGATGAAATAAAAAAAAAAAAAGAAAAGAACCAGATTTGGGGATTAAAAGTCCAAATATTGAGATTAAAAATCAGTATCTTGATATAATTAAGTTAAATAAAATTAGGGATGTAGGTCAAAACTTGGAAATAAAAGTCAAATTTATGAGAAAAAGTCAAATTTTTTGAGCTGTAATGTCAAACTTGATACAAAAGTCAACATTTAAAGATTATAAATTAAAAATTCAGAGATAAAAAGTCAATTTTGAGCTAAGAAGTACTAGTTTTGCGACGAAAAGTCAAAATTAAGAGAAAAAGGTTAAATTTTGAGTTAAAAAGTCCAAGTATTGAGTTGAAAATTCAATATTTTGAGACAATGCAGTCAAATTATTTAGGGATTTAGGTCAAAATTTTGGGATTTAAAAGTCAAATGTGCTGCTCGATCGAGCTACATAAACTTTTTCAACTTAAGTCATCTGAGTCTCCTGAGTTTTCAACTTCAAGCGGTCAAGCTTCCAGAAAATTCCTCGACGGTGTACGGAAATTTTTTTTGGATATTTTGAGTAAAATTCCAGTTCATAATACAAAAAACAAGTCTTCGTATATGGGACCATGTAGTTGTTCCTCTTGGGTGTAAGCCCTCTGGGTGACTGGAATTTAGGATCTTTGTGTTTGTAACTTTTGGAAGACCACGTTTTGTTTTGTTCTATTACTCTTAACCTTTTTTAATGGTAAATTTGGCAGATATATTCTTTTTCTTTTTTTTCCTATTTCCATATTACTGGCACTATTATTATTATTAATATTACTATTGTTATTACTACTATTATTCTTATTATTATCATTACTGTTATTAATATAAATCTATTGTTATTTCTATTATTCTTGCTATTATAATTATTAATTATCATTATTATTACTACTATTACTGCTTTTGTTTTGTTTTATTTGGTACTTTGACTATTATTTATTTATATACTTAACACTATGTGTATTGATTTTATATAATGCCTATTTTTACGAGATGTATCTGTATCTTTACCAAAAAATTAAATAAAGAAAGAGTTTGAAAAAAAATAAAATACAAAAGTCAATAACAAGATAAAGTCAAAAATATTGGAATTTATTGTCAATTTTTTAGAGAATCAAAGTTAGGAGAAAATTGTTGAAATTTTGTCTTTCTCTCACAAATTTTGACTTAAGTGCACTCACCCCAAATGTTTGGGTCATGAAGCTCACTTGGGATGATTGATATTGAAGATAAGGTTCCTGAATCTTTTGAGGAATCTCCCTGTGATCACACTACGAGTTCCTGTACTGAGAAAACTCCTCCTCCTCCCTTTGGTTTGATCTGCGTCCTCCCTCACGTCACGCTTCACGTGGAGAAACAGATTTAAGCCAACAATGATGCTTCATGTGGCGTTTTACAGCCGGCGTTTAGAGTGCTTAATCCTGAGCCAGCACAGTCGCTCTGCAGGAGAGTAAATATTAGCCTTTACTGCCATTGTGCGCCGTTGTTAGACAGGCCGTGCACAAATACAGGCTTAGTGTACAAACAGAGGCCGACAGCGACTGTGCGACATCAAAGAGGGAGGAGGGAGGTGTGTTTGGATAAAAGGAGGACGAGGAGGGACGTAGATTTCCTGGACAATTAAGTCATTCACGATTCTCACTGTGACGTTTTTGGAGGTTGTTGTCAAATCTGCCGAGAGACTTTAAGGCCACGTGTTCAATGACAGAGAATTCACCAGGATATCTCAACCCTGCTACATCCCACCTAATTCTGGCAAATACACCGTTCTATGTTTCAAAGCTAGAAACCCCCAAAAATCCCAAGATCACAATTCATCAGGAACCAACTAGACTGAAAGTAAGAGCCAAAACATCACCTTGGTTATTGATGGAGAAATGCTGTACTGCTATGCTTGTAATCTATGTTTTCATTCTGACGTCAAGGACAGACTGCTCATGCAGAAAGTAGGTATCAGCTGTTTACAGAATGTGGTTACATGATGTCCATTCAAATATGTTCTGCCTGTGAACTTCTGGTTTGTACATGACTAATGACTATACGATCACGCCCAGATGATGATGTCACTGTGAATCAAAGAGCTGAACAACGGGGAAGTATTTGAAGCTGATAGGAGTCAGAGTGCTGGATGCACCTCTGATCAGACTTCCCTTTTGCAAAAGCATAAACTAAGAATCTGTGCCTTGGAGCTTCTTTCGACACCCGCAGCAGCTGATAGTCAGTTGGGTGCTTAAACCCAACAGTTATCAAGTGGAGAAGACGGGTTTTAGGAGGATTAAAACTTCACTGCAGAACCAAAACTTTCAACTTGGTGCTCATCACAGAGAGATAAAGGAGACAGAAGAAAAACGGATGCTGCCATCTTTCCGTCCACTTCTACCTGTCTTCCTCTTCTTCTTTTCCCTCTTCTATCATGTCCATCCTCATCACCCCCCCCCCCCCCCCCCCCCCCCCCCCCCCCCCCCCCCCCCCCCCCCCCCCCCCCCCCCCAGCCCCTCGCTCCCTCTGGTCCAGCCTCGGTGCAGCAGCAGAGCAGAGAGCGTGATGCATGGCTGTGTTTAGTGTTTCCTGCGGCCTGAGGGATGGAAACTCAGCCCAGAGGGCAGCCAGTGTGTTTAGAGGGGGCAAATGTCTTTGTGTGACAAG
The DNA here is from genome assembly GCA_008086565.1 of Thalassoma bifasciatum. Lineage (NCBI taxonomy): Eukaryota > Metazoa > Chordata > Actinopteri > Labriformes > Labridae > Thalassoma > Thalassoma bifasciatum. Next base: position 33,611 of record RPOG01001789.1, read on the forward strand.
GACACACACTTACACACACACACACATGCAGACACACACACACACACACAGAGCTAAAAGCCTGTGTCCCCAAAGAGAAGCCGGACAGGTGGACCGAGACTCTGACAGTCAATCTCTGCTCAACCCAGAATCCACTGGGAGGAGGAGGAAGTGCTGCATCAGCTCACCTGGGTACACACATCTCCATCAGCGTGCAAGGTGAGTGTGAGTGTGTGTGTGTGTGTGTGTGTGTGTGTTTGTGTGTGTGTTTCCGGAAGCAGGTGAGACTCTGCATGTTGTGTGTTTATGATGTGCAAACTGTGGTAATAACTGTGAGTCTCACTGCAGAGCGCCGGCCGCGCGGCGCCGTGAGGGGATTTATCCACGAGGCTTTGACACGTCATTAATCACGGCGCTCTGTATCTTTTACACACTCCTCACTCTGACTTACAGGACGGAGGGAAAATAAACAGAAAGGTTGTTACCAATGAGAATCTCCCGACTGTCTCGGGGGAGTTTACTGTCACTCTTCTTTTATTAACCTGTTCCGATTTGAGGTTTTCACACAAACACATCAATCCGAGTCTCTGCTCCTGGAAAACACACTCTGAGCTCAAGTCTAAGCCATTTTCACACACACACTCTTTAAAATCCAAGACAAACGTTTACAACAGCAATGTGAGAGGTGCTTGTTTGCACACGTCTCTAAAAGAAGACAAAAACACAGAGGACCTGATTTTTTCCTTCTAGCTTTGAAACTCTTTGAGATGCACAGATTATTCTATAAAAGCTCTTCATGATTTTTCCTGTGATTCCTCTGTGACTTCTTCAGTTCAGCTTCTAAAGTGAGGAGTTAATTTTCACTCAGCAGAGGAAACTATAAAAACCTTAGACCGATAATTACACAGAGAAAAAGAGACAAACTGAAGGTTCAATGTTCTGCTGCTGTCGAAGGTCAGGGCAATCTGATCTCCCAGGGTTCATTGTTGTGTCCTGTACCATGTGACCATGTGACGCATAGATCCCATACATACTCTCACATGCAAATACACACACACACACACACACACACACACACACACACACACACACACACACACACACACACACACACACACACACACACACACACACACACACACACACACACACTCACAGCAGAGAGTGGGTCATATAATGTAGCCTGTGACTGACACAAAACCTCTGTTCACACACTCACACACACTCACAAGGTCACATTGTGCAGCTCAGACAATATTTGCAATTGCAAACAAAGATGTAAATAAACACCGAGCTGACACAGAGCGCACGTCCTTTTCCAGATTATGTTTCATTATATTTTCAGTCTGTAAACAAATCATTTATTTTAACTCCTTAAACATCACAGTTATATTTTAATATCTATAATTAAGACATTTTTCTGGATTTCTCAGGCTCAAATAGAGTCAAGTGTTGTGTTTAAGACCAAGGGTTGCCCAGTGCACTGAGACCAAGACCAGAGACCCAGACCAAAACAAGCAGAGAACAAGACCAAGACCAAATGACCAAAACAAGCAGAGAAAAGACCAAGACCAAAGACCAAGACCATGACCATGACAAGAACAAGACCAAGACCAAGACCAAAACCAGCAGAGAACAAGACCAAGACCACAGACCAAGACCAAAACAAGCCGAGAACAAGACCAAGACCAAAGACCAAACCACTACAAGCCGAGAACAAGACCAAGGCCAAAGACCAAGACCAAAACAAGCCGAGAACAAGACCAAGACCAAAGACCAAGACCAAGACCAAAACAAGCAGAGAACAAGACCAAGACCAAAGACCAAGACCAAGACTAAACCATGACAAGCTGAGAACAAGACCAAGGCCAAAGACCAAGACCAAGACTAAAACAAGCAGAGAACAAGACCAAGGCCAAAGACCAAGACCAAGACCAAAACAAGCAGAGAACAAGACCAAGACCAAAGACCAAACCATGACAAGCAGAGAACAAGACCAAGGCCAAAGACCAAACCATGACCAAAACAAGCAGAGAACAAGACCAAGACCAAAGACCAGACCATGACTAAAACAAGCAGAGAACAAGACCAAGGCCAAAGACCAAGACCAGAGACCAAGACCATGACAAGCAGAGAACAAGACCAAGACCAAAGACCAAGACCATGACAAGCAGAGAACAAGACCAAGACCAAAGACCAAACCACGACAAGCCGAGAACAAGACCAAAGCCAAAGACCTAGACCAAGACCAAAGCCCAACAAAAGCAGAAAACAAGACCAAGACCACAACCATAAAAAACAATTTTCAAATCCATTTCAGGGTTGAACAATTAAAGAGCATTCTCTCTTTCATTGGTTTTCTTTTAATACATTTGACGGACCAAAAAAAGGGTCTACAGATCTTTCAAAGCACAACATGCAAAATTCTGACATAAGAAAAAAATTGTTTAACTGAATTCTTGCAAAAAAAAATTTAGAAAATAGATAAATAAAACAGAATAAGTCCTCGTTCTTATTTAAAAGCCACTGATAGGTCCACCAAGTGTATAACTATGTGAAAATCAGGTGTTTACTTCACAGATGAATGAGGCCTAGAGTTAATGTTCCGAGGTTTTTCTGACTGAAATAAGGTGAAGTGATGTTTCTGCAGGTTTCTGACACATAAGGAGCTGGAAAGGAGGCAAAACAATCAGTGAACCAATGCTTAATGTTTTCAATTAAAACAACGATTCATGAGGAAAAGTTCAATTAAAAATCCAGAGTCTGTAACAGTCAAATGCTCCCAAGACTGGTCTTGACTGTAACAAAACTAACTGAGTCTAATAAGACAGCAGTGACAGTTTCTCTTTCCTGCATGTGTTTTTCTAATATTCCTCATCAGCCGATTATCACAGCAGGTGATCTGTGTGCCAGCGAGACTTTTACTGTCTTAAACAGCAGCCGACCGCTCATAACTCTGGTTCATGTTTAACACGAGACGCTGCACTTCAACCTTAGCATGAACATGAGGGATGCACCCAGTGACCCCCCTCTCTCTCTCTCTTTTCCTCCTCTCTCTCTCTCTTTTTTTTCTCTCTGATCACCTGCAGGGCGTGTGTCAGACGCTGCAGGTGATCGGAGCAGAGAGATGAGAAATTCTCTGATCACAGGAGGAGATCTCTGTACCTTTACTGTCTTTACCGCTTTAAAGTTAAAGCCTCATTTTGGGATTTAAACAGGAAAAATAATCAGATTATGAAGTCAAGCAGTTGCAGCAGAGGAATGAAAGAAATGAAAGAAGGAGGCAGAGTTTATTTCCACCCCTGCAGGGATCGTGTTCTCCCCTCCCACCCCCACTTCACCCCCCGGGCTGCTGTTTACACGGCCTTTATTTATTCACCGCATTAAAGAAACAATCTGCTTAATTAATGCCAGGGTTTTTAATCTGCCCGCCCTGCTCCTGCTTCAATCAATGCACAAGTGCCCCCATCACTACAATGGAGACATTGATTTGTTGCTTCTCCCCCGTGTGCGGCTGGAATGTGAAATACATCGTGACGATTATTAAATCAACGTGCTCGTGCTCAGAGCTGCACTTAGGTGATACACATCTTATATTTTAATCTAATGACTTTTCCTCTGGAGTCCGTGTGGATGTGAACCTGCCGTCCAATCAGAAGTGACAGAAAGTGGAGTTAACTTTTCAGCTTCATAAGTATCCTGGATAATCGAGCCTCAGAGAAAAAATACAGATCTATGACTGTGATTGGGATTTTACTGAAGCAGTTTATTCATCGAGCTCTTCTGCATGTTCTGAATTATTCACATGTTTGACATTATTCTGGTTCGTTATAGGGCTGCAACAAATCTATCAATTATCTTTTTCATTATTCAATTCATCACAATTACAGTTGTGCTCATAAGTTTACATACCCTGGCAGAATTTTTGATTTTTTGACCATTTTTCAGAGAATATGAATGACAACACAAAAACTTTTCTTTCACTCATGGTTAGTGGTTGGGTAAACAAAGAACTGTTTACTCTTTTTAAATCATAATGAACACAGAAACTTCCAAAATAACCCCGATCAAAGCATGAATTTTCCCCCTTTAACATCAATGACAGCTTGAAGTCTTTTGTGCTCGTTGTGGATGAGGGTCTTTATTTTCTCAGATGGTAAAACTGACCATTCTTCTTGGCAAAAAGCCTCCAGTTCCTGTAAATTCTTGCTCTGTCTTGCATGAACTACAGGTTTGAGATCTCCCCAGAGTGGCTCAATGATACTGAGGTCAGGAGACTGAGATGGCCACTCCAGAACCTTCACTTTATTCTGCTGTAGCCAATGGCAGGTCCACTTGGCCTTGTGTTTTGGATCATTGTCATGTGTGATCGTCCAAGTACGTCTCATGTGCAGCTTCTGGGCTGATGAGTGTAAATTTTCCTCCAGTATTTTCTGATAACATGCTGCATTCATCCCTCATTCATCAGTTTGGACCAAGTTTCCTGAGCCTTTGTAGCTCACACATCCCCAAAACATCAGTGATCCACCTCCGTGTTTCACAGTAGGAATGGTGGACCTTTCATCATAGGCCTTGTTGACTCCTCTCCAAATGGAACAATATTTATGGTTGTGGACAAAAAGTTCACTTTTGCTCTCATCACCCCAAATGACTTTGTTCCAGAAGTTTTTGAGCTTGTCTCTGTGCTGTTCAGCGTATTATTAGTGTGATATCTTGTGGCATTTGTGTAGAAATAGCTTTCTTCTAATGACCCAACCATACAGCCCATTTTTCTTCAAGTGCCCCCTTATTGTGCAACCTCAAAAAAAATTTGAGAGTCCTATATTTCAGCTGAAGTTATTTGTGGGTTTTTCTTTGCATCCAGAACAATTTTCCTGTCAGTTGTAGCTGAAATGTTTGTTGGTCAACCTGACCGTGGTTTGTTTTCAACAGAATCCCTCATTTTCCACTTCTTCATTAGAGTTTGAACTCTGCTTATTGGCATCCTCAGTTCCTTGGATATCTTTTTATATCCCTTTCCTGTTTTATACAGTTGGATTCACTTTTCCAGCAGAAACTTTGACAATTCCTTTTTCTTTCCCCCTGACTCAGAATCCAGAAACGTCAGTGCAGCACTGGATGAAAGATGCAAGTGTCTGTCAGGAGCTCAGAAACTCACTGAGGATGGAAACTTTTGATCAGGGTCATTTTGGAAGTTTCTGTTGTCACTATGACGATAGAGTTAATACAGTTGTTTGTTAATAAATGTCTCTACCAAACCACTAACCATGAGTGATAGAAAAGTTTTTGTTATCATTCATATGTTTGTACATTTAACCTGTCACCTTAACTCAACCCATAGTGACGCATGTTGACATCATTTTTCCTTTAATGTCAAATAATCAGCTGATCAGGTGTGAAAGCTGAAGCCTGAACATCTCATAGAAAAGAGGAGCGATGTCCCGTCCTGCAATCCAGACACACTGTGATGAGATACTGATCCATACAAAGTGACACACACAGATCACAAGAGTCTGATTTGTCTTTATACAAAAATGAAACAAGAAAACACATTCACACAACTCAGCAAACCACCTCTTTTTACCTTTCTACAAATATCTCTGAGGTGGAGTGGCGCGGAAAAGGAGGAGGAGGAGAAACAGAAAAGAGAGAAAACCTGAGAAACAGAAGAGTCAAGGAAGAGGAGAAAGAATTAAGGAGGAGCAGAGGGATGGATGGAGTGATGGACAGAGGGAGGAAGGAGGGATGGAGGGAGCTCGAATGGGTCGTCCCCTGTCGTTTTACATTTGTGGCTTCACTTCGCAGTGACAGCTGGAGGCCTTTCTCCTCCCTCTCTCCCTCTCCCCCCCCCTCAGAGGAGCTAACCTGGGCCCGAGCAGTAACAGATGCTAATTCCTTCACTCCTCCTCCTCCTCCTCCTCCTCCTCCTCCTCCTCCTCCTCCTCCTCCTCCTGTCCCAGGGGAAGGGGAGCCATGGAACAGGAACAGAAAAGAAGAGGAGGTGGAATCGGAGGTGGTGGTGGAGGTGGGGAAGGGGCGGAGTGAGCGAGGGAGCGACTCCCCCGCGTGGGATTACAATGGATTATCCCGCTAAGACGCCGCACGAGCCGCTCGCTCTCTCGCTCTCCCCCGCTCGTCTGCTGCTCCCGCAACAAAAACCATACGACTCCTCTCTGCCCGACATCAGGGCGACGAGCAGAGTCCAAGTCCAGGTCCAGACCACATCCCTCACACACACACACACACACACACACACACATCTTTGTCCTCCCAACACAGGGGAGCCTCTTGTCCTCCCTCCTCTGAGCGATGACAGCGACCCCCCCTTCCTGACCCCCCCTCTGACAGGACCAGCTGGCACACACACTCACACACATCACACTAGTCCTCTATCGTGAATCTGTACTTTCATTAAACCACTTTAAGATTTAACGCCTCTCCAAAGGTCTTCGTGATGCGTTCAATGTCTATGAGAAAATACGAAAAGTCGCATCTTTGGTAAAAAAAAAATGACGTCATTAATGCTGAGATTTTTCGAAGCAAATATTCAAATTCTAACATATTTGACCACTCACAAGTTCATAAAAGTTTGAAAAACTAGAAAAAACTCCTCTAATGATTATTGATAATATAAAAAAATTATGCCGCTGATTTGTGATAAATCAGAAATCTGTGAAAGTATTTCTGTGTCATCTGAGTTTGAATATGAATTTCAAACTCTGAATTTTTGTCAGCATTAAAATCAAGACTTTGAATTAAAAAAAATTCTAGTTATGGTGTCTTTTGTTGTTGTTGGCCTTTGTTTTTCTTCAATGTTGAAGTAAACTCAGCGTAAAAAATATTATAATGTCCCAAATATGCCGTTTTTGAAGATTCATCATGGGAAAATATTCAAACTGTCCAAAATTTCAATCTTAAAAAAGTGAAGAATATAAAAAAAAATAAAAAATAAGTGGGTGGAGAAATTCAATTTCCAAAAATTCAGCCTCAAATTATTCAGTTTTTAAAGATTTAACATGTAATCAATAATTCACTGCTTGGATGTTGAACCTATATTTCTTGACACTGAATCTTTTTAAATTTGAATTTTGGAGAATGAATTTTTCAAGACATTGAATACCACCACTATTTAACTGACAAAAAAAAATATGAGGCAATGGGTAAGAAAAATATGTTTGTCATGTTTATTGAGGTTAAAGTAATGAATTCTTGCCTTATCTCAAGCAAAACAAATCATTTTTATCTTTAAATAACTTGAAACAAGATGTTTCTGGTGATAAACTGGCTTATATTTAGTCAAAAAAGTATTTTTTTTTACAGTAAATACGACAAACATTTGCTGAGATTTCAGTTTTTTGTAGTGTACATGTTGAATTTTTTAAAACTGAACATTTTCAGGCACTATATTTTCTTTCACTGAATTTATTTCAACATTAAAGAAGAAAATCAGTGCGAGAAAGTCTGAAAAATTCAGTGTTGGAAGTTCATCTTCAAACTCCAGTCACACAGAAATACTTTAATAAAAATTGATCCTTTTACAGCCCTGAATAAAAAATAAGAGATGCTTTTCTGTTCATTTTCTGAGAATGAAAGATAGTAAATGCCAACAGCGTCTGCTTAGATTCATTTTTTTTTAAAGAAGGGTAAAAAGAAGATGTTGAAAACAGAGCTGGTGTTGAGGGAAGAGAAGATTCTCAGAGTTTTTCCATATTTAAATTCCTCCTGGAGACAAACAGACTCAGAGTGTGGATCCTCTAAACGTGAACACAGAATGAAGAGGAAGAGGAAGAGAGCGGGGAGGAAGGAGCGCCTCCTGCAGCGTGTGTGTGTGTGAGTGTGTGTGTGTGTCTTCAAACGTCTTTGAGGCGTCTTTCCTTCTGCTCTCAGTCTGTGTGTCGACCCCCAGATCGTCCACCTGAGCCGAGCCTGCAGAGAACCATCTGGACCAGACACACACTCACACACACACTCATCATGCATGTGTTTAACTGTGCGACCTACACACACTTTAAAAGAAAACGCCAGGCTGCAGCGGACACACACTCCAGGCGTTAGTGAATCTGAGAAACAATCATTCTGAAGTGACCCGTTAAATCCAGCTGACGCCGAAGCTGCTGCGTCTCTAAAAGCTCCAGAAAAGCAGATTCTGCTGCACACAGATGTTATCTCTGAGAGAAGAGAGGGTTTTTTTTTTTAAGTGAGAGCTAAAAGCCTGATCAATTTCAGAGAGGAAGAAAGATCCTGAGAGATAAAAGTCTGTTCAGAGAAGCCCAACACCACCATCTGACTCCCTGCTCCTCTTTCCTCCTCTTTCCTCCTCTTGTTCCCACAGTCAGAGCTCCAGAGTTCATCCACTCTGACTGACGCCTCATTCCTTCAGGAGAGGAGGAAGAAATGAAGAGTCATAGACCTGAGGAGGTGGAGGATAAGGAGAAGAGGAGTAGTGATGGAGGGATGGAGAGGGCTCACTCTTCTTTATTCTGTCTGACAGTGAAGAGGAGCAGGAAGGAGAAGAAACTCTGATCTGTCAATCGCAGAAAAGCAACAGCAAGGGAGTGAAGAGGAGATGGAAAAGATAAGACACAGAAGAGGAAACAAGAAAACTAATCTGACGCTGATTAATTCGAGCAGATGTACAGAACAGAAGGAAAAGGCCAATAACTAACAATCTTCAACTAATGATACGACACAGTCCCAAATCCTAAGACGCTACAATAAAACTCAATTAGAAACCATACAACACAAAAATATACCTCATGTTACAATCTGGTGGGATGCAACTTTCTATAATGTAATGATGCATGACATAAACATGATCCATTCAGTTTCAGGTGGGTAAAGTTGATGACATTTGGGACACACCTGATTTTTGACATCAGGTCTTTATGCAGCTGAGACGACCTTTGTAACCTACTGTTGCCTAGTTATTCATATTCTTCAGGATTTTGTTCAGTTAACTTCCCCTCGTTTAGATACAAATGTTTAAGTACTAAATTTTACATCATGTACAGTTCAGAAAAGTTACATTAAGTTATTGTATCGTACAATGCAATTCAATCTGGTGTGATGTAATACAACACAGGACACTATAAAATATAACACGATAAAATATAATTATGTTATAATCCATTACACTACGTCACGTTGGAGTAAGGTACTAAAAGATACAATACAATCTTGTATTTTATATATAACATGATTTTTTGCGGTATTTGAAGATAGAATATGATATGAAATTATGTTTTATTTTGATACGTTACATTATGATTTAATGCTGCAGGACGTAAACAAGATTAGATACAACACAATTTAATCTATATGACACATCTTGTTGGGATGCTGGTTTGGCTATACATTCTAAAAACATCACCATCTGTTTGAGTATATATGTGTGTGTGTGTGTGTGTGTGTGTGTGTGTGTGTGTGTAGGAAGGAGACAGGCTCCCCAGTATAAAGAGTGTAGGAGGTCAACAGGGGCAGAATAGGAGGATGGTACAGTCAGCAGGAGAGAAACAAAGACCCTGCTGTCACAGCCTGGTACTGCTTATACACCCCAACACCAACACACACACACACACACACACACACACACACACACACACACTCACACTCAGACTTCACCATACCACTCTCTCTGTGTGTGTCTGCTGTGGTCATGTGACGGCTCTATAATGTCTGTGTACTCTCCTTCTGTCCTACATCAACACGTAAACACTTGTTTTTGGTGAAAGTGAGACTAATGGTGAACAGAACGCACTTCTGTCTCATCTCCTGACCACACAAAGTGCTTTACACTCCATTTATTACACACACACAAACACATAAACACACACATACACAGAGCTACACTCTAAAGGTTCAGGCTTGGACAAAGAGTCAACACTGAAGCTATAGGGTCTGAAAATGAATTCCTCAAAAAGTGAAATCATGCTGCAATATTCACCGAAACGTTTGTACAAAGAGTCAGCATCCTCAGAGATTTCTTTTTTAATACAGTAATGCAAACATTTTAACATATTCTCATGCAAGTTAAAGTAGGGTGACCAAACGTCCTCCTTTTAGGCCGTAAAATTATGTCTAGATTTGATAAAATTCCTCAAAATGTTTTAGGTTTTTCTCAGCTTGTTCATCAGACCAGTGTTATTTATTATAAAGCAAAGCTGCACTAAACTACTGGCATTATTTTAATGTACCAACCTCAAAGTCAAAATTGATAAAATGTCAATGAATTGGATAAGAAGTTAAAAATCTGAGTCAGAACGTCAAAATTTTGAGAAAAATTTCAATATTTTTGTGATAAAATTCATACTTCTGAGATTGAAGGTCATCATTTTGAGTTCCATTAGTCAAAATTGTTAGAAAAATTACTCTTAACCTTTTTTAATGGTAAATTTGGCAGATATATTCTTTTTCTTTTTTTCATATTTCCATATTACTGGCACTATTATTATTATTAATATTTCTATTATTATTACTACTATTATTCGTATTATTATCATTACTGTTATTAATATAAATCTATTGTTATTTCTATTATTCTTGCTATTATTGTGTAATTATTAATTATCATTATTATTGCTATTACTGCTTTTGTTTTGTTTTATTTGGTACTTTGACTATTATTTATTTATGTATTTAACACTATGTGTATCGACTTTATATAATGCCTATTTTTACAAGATGTATCTGTATCTTTACCAAAAAATTAAATAAAAAAAGAGTGCAAAATTTGGGGATAAAAAGGTCAGAATTATGAGAGAAAAGGTCAAAATTTTGTGATAAAAAGTCATAATTTTAAGGTTTTATGGTCAATGTAATAAAGAAAAGGCCCAATTTTGAGATAAAAAGTCAAAGTTATAAGAAAAAAAGTTGCAATCTGAGATAAAAAGTTAGAGTTATGAATAGAAAGTCAAAATTTTGTGTTTATAAGTCATAATTTTGAGATTATGTGGTCAATATAATGAAAGAAAGGGCCAAATTTTGAGATAAAAAGTCTAAATTCAGAGATAAATTTAGAGTAAAATAATTACAGAAAGTCAATATTTTGTAAAAAAAAATAATAATTAAAAAAAAAAATAATAATAATAATACTTGTGAGATAGAAAGTCATAACTGAGTTTCTATGGTCAAAAATATTATAGAAAAAGTCCAAATTTGGGGACAAAAAGTCATAGCTAATGGAAAAAAAAAAAAATCAAAATCTTGAGATAGAAGGTTAGATGGTTAGAATTATGAGAGAAAAAGTCAAAACTTCGTGATTAAAAGTCAAAATTTTTAGGTTTTATGGTCAATGTAATAAAAAAAGTCCAACTTTTGAGATAAAAAGTCAAAGTTCTAAGGAAAAAAGTCGCGATTTGAGATAAAAAGGTATAGTTTTGGAATATAAAGTCAAAATGTTGTGATTAAAAGTCATAATTTGTGTTATTATACAATCAATACAATGACAATAAGTCCAAACTTTGAGTTAAAAAGTCACAATTGAGATAAAAAGTCATTATTTTGAGATTATATAGTCATTTTAATGAAAGAAAAAGTAAATCTTGAGTTAAAAGTCAAAGTTTTAAAGAAAAAAAAGCAAATTTGAGATAAAAGTTCATCGTTTCGGGATATTAGGTCAAAGTTTTGAGATAAAAAGGTCAATATTTTAGGATAAGTAGAAATATTGACTCTCTATCTAAATTTTTTTTTACTCAATATGGGAAAAAAATTACAAAGCCACTTTTTCATTGTCATGTTTTTACCTGGTGGAAATCAGCTTCTGTACATTGTAGATAATTTTCTCTTCAAACAGAAAATGTTTGGTTTAAGAGGCTACTTTGTTGTTTTGAGGATCTCACAGAGTTGGGGGGGGCTCTTTTTGGGGGGTTTTTCAGAATAAAGTCACTTTATTTAAACCATTCAGCCGGATTTCTTTGGGCGTGTAGCTGCCTGGAGGTGGTTTAAAATTGCGCCGTTTCTCAGTCACATAACCAGAGCTAAAAGCGAAGCTACGTAGCAGGCAGGGAAGCCCGTGATGTGATTTTATTTTTTTCGAGGCGATGATGAAATTCATCATCAGTGGCGAGCGGGATAATGAGGTGAGATAATAGCTGTCATGCTGTAATCCACAGTCAGCGCTCCGTGCAGCAGCAGCAGAGTAATGCAGGATCCGGGCAGCCAGTCAACGAGCTAATAGGACGGGACGAGCACGACGCCAGCCAGCCGCCAGCGTGCCAACACCACACACACACACACACACACAGGGCTGCCTGCAGGCGACACACACACACACGCACGGATGACAACAAACTCCACCCGGCCTGTTTTTTCCCCCTCTCTCTGCGCCCTTTCACCCACTTCCCTCCCTCGCTCGCTGCTGTCGATCATCCTCATCATCATCCTCTGAGGCTCCAGAGGCTGATGGACGATGGGGGTCACATGATTGTCCCCTCTCTCTCTCCGTACAGAGAGGCCAGTGTCTGCATGTACTCACAAATATCTTTATGTTTTCTCTCTGTTTTCGTCTCCTGCAGACGGAAATCTACAATCTGACAATCTGAAGTTGGTTTGTTTACTACTTCACTCTGTCGTCACCATCAGAAAGTTTCACATTTCAGTCTCTAAGTTTATTTCTCAGTTTTCTTCATTAGTGAAAGAATCACTCTGATAGTGATCACAACAACGTGGACGTTCTACCTGTTTGGGGTCATTACGTCACATCCTGACGCTCGTACCCTGAATATTCACTCTCCTTTCCACCAGAGGAATCCAGAGTTCAAACATATCAAAAGTGTTGTTTCATCAAATTATTCCAAGTGGTGAAATTTCTCCTGTAAAGTCCGTTGTTTGTCTGTTTGTCGTGTCCGTTCTCATCAATAACAGCAGCTTCACAGTCTTAGAGCATTTCCTCCTCAATGTCAATCTGACAAAACTTGGCTTATTTTATTTCTTTAGACTTCCTCTCTGTTTTTTTTTTTTTTTTTTTTTTTTTTTTTTTTTTTTTTTTTTTTTTGAGTTTTCATCCCAGGAGAGCTTGTGATAGCCAACAAGTGCTCCCTGCTTGAGTGGCCAATAGCGCACGCTGGTCTTGTGTAACAGCTCTGTTCGAGGGTTGTTTATTGGTTGACAGTTCTGTAAATCCCTCTGACACTCAACCAATCACCTTATTCTTCAAACAAAACCAGCTGTAGCCATTTACATCACTAAGCGAGACCTATTTATTGCAAAGCGTATTCATTCACATTCATATGCGCAACAGAAGAGGTACAATCCGTGACGGGGAACTTTAATTTCATGATTTTTTGGAGAACTTTTCAATGAAAGGGGCTAGGTTGACTGCAAAGAGGACACTGAGCACTGATGAAGCTGGTTTTGTTTGCACGAGAGAGCGTTGAAAGTGAGTACAACTCTGCCTGGTGTTTGATCACCTGAGACTAAAAACTCTCTAACTCCTCCAAGGTTTTCCTCGATAGCTCAAACTTCACCCAGATGTAGATGACAAAGTGTAGAAGTGATGTGGAGGATGTTTTACGTCAAAAACGGTCACAAAAAACAGCTGCATTTATCCTGATGTGGACTTTAGCCACATATAACAACATGACATTTTCTGAAACTAGAGATTTTAATGTTTCAAATGAGGTGTCACTGATGAATTTTGACCTTGTGGTTCATCAGTTATGAGCTTTCAAACAGGCAAAAATTAGGTGGGGTATAAGGGGATGATGATGATTTGAAAAAACAAATAATTTTGATACTGCAGAGAAAAAAATGATGCATGGTCCTCGACCTTTGTGTCGTTCATTGAGTAGAAAAAACATCCTCTAAATGGTCGGATAAGGAAATGAGGGGACAAGAGGGAAAGGAGTGATGTAGATTTGACTTTGTGATTATGCGTGGGGAGAGACTGAGAGGTAAAAAGGTAAAGAGAGCATCAGTTTGTATTAGAGAGAGAGAACCAGACAGCTTGTTTACTCTCATTTGCTCTAAAACCCACTCTGCTGATTTTTGCCTTGTCAACCAAACACGTATGTAAATGTGATCAGAGTGCAAAGCCTGTGATTATCTACATTAACAGCATCAATTTTCTGCAATTATGATAATGATTGTGATACACATGCACGGCTCCATTTGTTATTCAAATGTGGTCCTGCAGGTCTTCACACTGTCCCACTTTCTGCTCGTGTGATTACTGCAGAGGAGTCAGGGTAGGAGAGGAGGAATATCTGCTTCATTAGGAAACAAAGTGAGGAGCGAGGCCTCGTTTATACAGCAACGTTTCACCCCAAAACACAAAAAATCACAGTTTAAACAGAAACGCTGAGGGACTGAAAACGCTGTAATTTGCTTGTAGTTGGCGATAAAACTGTACGCGACATTTACATGACTTTGGTTTTGAGGCTGAAGAAGAGGTGAGCTAATTATCTGATGTATATATTATCTGGTTTGCACATGGCGGAGCCTTATGTCTGCGTTTCCACTGAAAACTCCGGCTTACAGTTTACACAGCAACGGTGAAACTGTATTTCAAGAAATTCCACTGTGGATGCCATTTTCAAAAGAACCCATTTTAGGTCGGCTAAAATGTTTTTTCTGTGCACTGCAAAAACTGAAATCTAAGCAAGTCATTATGTCTTATTTGTAGTAAAAATTGTCTTATTGTTCTTAATTTGAGCCACATTCACCCGACCAGGTCATAAAAATGTCTTATTTCAAGTTTTTTAAGACAAAAATGAGGTGTAAATTGCTTGTAACAAGTAAAAAAAATCTGCCAATGGGATAAGACGAATTCGCCTGGAAAGTTTCTTGAAATTAGAAAGATGTCTTAAAACAAGAATTTTTTATCTTATCCCACTGGCAGATTTTTTTTTACTTCTTACAAGCAATTGATGCCTCATTTTTGTCTTTAAAAAACTTGAAATGGGACATTTTTATTACCTTGTCTAGTAAATGTGGCTCAAATCAAGAATAGTAAGACAAATTTGACAAAAAAAAAGATATAATGACTTGCTTAGATTTCAGTTTTTGCAGTGTGTACAGTAAGGGGCTGAAACGCAACAATAACTTCGTATTCCTAAAATCATTGTCGTGTCAATTGCCCCTGAATGATGCTGCAGAGTTGTCTGGGTTTCCAAGGTTAAACATGAACCATGTTAATGTCTGAAATCTGCTAAAAAGTGCCTCTTAATGAGTTTGTAATGAGGCATGTGTTGTTTCATGGTCCTTTAAGTTAAAACTTCCTTTTTTATTTTAAAGAGGGAGTACTGTGCTATCTTGAAAAAAAGCAACAGTTGTAATTTTAACCTCAACGGTAAGTTAAAAATCAAAGCAAGAAATCTATGTGCTGAGATTTTTGCCATTAAACTTGGGACTACGCTTGGATTATTTTATTTAAGGATGGGTACTGATAACATATATCGATACAGCTTATAGATTTGATTCTTTATTGTTCCCCTCCTGTGAATTTCCTCTGTACAAAAAGTAGCTTTACAGGTTTTTTTGTGTCTCCATGTTATTGAGTTTATGAGTAAATAAATATGAAACTTGATGAATGGTTGAATTACATCATTTTAGCAGCTTCACCATCTTGTGCTGTTGCTTTCAAGTGGAAAACTTTCTGTGTGGCACCCATTCGAAAAAATTTTAACTGCCAGACAAAGACAAAGGAGCCCCAGTAGTATCCTAACATGATTCACAGCTTTTAAAAATGAGTCTTTTTCTCTTTGTGGTGTTTTAGAAAACCCTTTGTTTCAGCCTCCATCTGAGCTACTGTCTTTTTAAGGCTCCTTGCTCCACAAACTCTCTTCACTCTGATTGGCCAGCACTGTGGAGGCCTTGGTGTTTGAGACCCGTACAGACAGATAAAGGGGTTTCTAGGTTTAAAATCTGCACATGGTTATCTTAAATATCCAGCATTGTTACCTTAAATCCCTGTTTAAAATATAGGAATCTATGATACCCCCTCTTTAACACATAAAACACAAATCCTATAACGCCAAAATAGTGACACTATGTGCAAATTCAAAGTTTATTTTTCTCCAAATGAAACTAAACTGTGAAAAAAACTCGAACGTGTAAGCTGAAGCGTGTGCACCCTCATAAATTTCACATTTCCCATCTTTAAAACCAAAAGCAGCACTGAATAAAGAGCTGAAATATCCAGCCTCCATCACGTCTCACTTTAATCAGATTTCTTTGGACTCCTTCCAAAAAGCTCAAACACTCAGATTTCCATGTATGGATCGCCCGCCTGTTATGAATTTTTCTCACACTTGCAGAGTGGAGGAAAAATTAACAGTTGCATGTTTGTACGAGCGCCGCAGGGCCTGATTCATGATGTCACTCATTATCAGCGGCAGAGTTAATCCGGCTGATGGCGATCTCAAGCTGAACAGATCAATCTCACTGTTTAATGAGATGTAATCCTCTCTGTCGATACCCTCCTGTCACTCATAGAAACTGAAACCACACACACACACACACACACTTGCACTGCAAAATCTTGTGACACACTCGCAGTAAAACACACAAACACAAATCAACAAACACGTTCTCTGCAGGAGGAAAAGGCGCAGACGGTAAATAGTCTCCAGGGAGGAGGAAGCACTCCAACATTTGTTTTCTTGAGTCACATTCTGAGACATAAGACTCAGCTTTTCAGGATTTTAGAGGAAGAATTTAAACCTAAAATCAATCAAAAATGAGCTGAGAGTCAGGAAGGAACTCAGAGCTGAGAGTGTAAACTCTGAAAATCCTGAAAGGCTTCTCGTTCAGCTGAAGTCTGTGACGTTTGTGCAGCTGCTGGAGGAAAGGTTTGAGTCTCAGGAGAGGAAGATGGATTAGATATGAGCACTCTCTCTCTCTCTCTCTCTCTTTCACACACACACTCAGGTGCACACACACACACACACACACACACACACACACAGCCACTTTCTCTCCTCTGATCAGAGTCAATTAATATTGCATCATTTGGGCAGCAGAGGGAAGGAGATCATCTCGACTGACACACCGATACAGCAGCTGGATAAGCACCTGAAGGCTCCAAACACACACACACACACACACACACTCACACACACACACACCATGTAATCTACTGAAGAGTCAAAGTGACCAAATGTGAGAACTGATCTGTCATTGCAATACCTGCTCAATATTCATATCGTACGCTATAGATCTTGATATATTAGAGTCTTTCAGTTTCCTGTCTATGCTCAATCACATCACTAATAGATTCATTTATTTGACCACATAACATCAACAACTTTCAGTTATTTCACCTTCTCAGTGCTCTGTCATCTCACCTGCTGTTATCAGGGTCGGGCAGAGCGACGTGCAGCGACTGAGAGACAGGGCAGAGATTTGTACGATCTGACAGTTTGTTTATAGCTAAAATCACATAAAGATCTCCGCTCATCCGAAGCCCACCTCCTCTCCATACCACCCGACACCAAGCACCGAACCTGGGGGGACAGAGCCTTCTCTGTGGCTGCCCCCACCCTCTGGAACACCCTACCACAACACATCCGAGCCTGTCCAAACCCATCCACATTCAAAACCCTCCTCAAAACGCATCTTTTTAAAAGTGTTTTTAATGTGCTAGCTGCTTTTAAAAGTATCCCATGGTTTTGTTTTGTCTTGTTTTCATTGTTATAGGTTATTATTATTGTTATCATTACTGTGTTGTTTTATTTGATGTTTTTAATGTCTGTGAAGCGTCTTTGAGTATCTAGAAAAGTGCTCTATAAATAATATGTATTATTATTATTAAAGTGCTTTAATTAAGACTTTCAGGGTTAAAGGCAGCAGCTTCCAGGTCTGAGCTTTGTTCAGCTTTGTCTTCAGTCAGAACGAGCTCATGTTTAATTTTCAGCTCTAAGTTTGGAGCTTCTGATCGCATAGTTTATTCTTTATTTCACCTCCTCCTTCCAACGCCGTATGATTTCATGAGCTGCTATAAAACTTAAAACAGTCGTAGTTTAATGTCTCTTTACGAGATGGACCATCTTCACAAAATGCATTAACTAATTATCTACAAAAAGAATCAAACAATTTATGAAAAAAACTCTTGTAAGAAACAACCCTGGTCAAATATCCTCGTTTCTCCGCTGACCTGCTGTTGAAATAAAACACTGTTTTTATTATTTTTTTAAAGAGCAGAACAGCCTCATTACATTGAAGACGACACTTTCTTTTGAAACTCACGCTTTATGCAAATCAGTCCCAAGTGTTTCCACTTTACTGCACCAAAGTCACGACAAGGTGATGACAGATACAATGAGGATGAGTCAAATCTTTGTTTGTTTGTTTGTTTGTTTTTACCACAGGCTTTGGTTGAGAACAGAGAGAAGAGAGTTTTTCACAAGTTAAGTGTCTGATGTTGTGTTTACGCTGCAAAAACTGCAAACTGGGGAAGTAAATAAACCACTTTCAACGACTGATTTTACAAAATTAGGCGACAGAAAACAACCTACGAGCATTTTAGAGCTCATTTTTAGTTTGAATTATCTTGAAATCAGACGTTTGTTGTGACTTATTCAGTAAATGTTGCTCATTATGAGTCTGATTAGAAATTAGTTTTCCAATCATCTCCTATTGTTTACTGAAAATGTGACAGAACAACAATGCAAGAGTTAAACAATGTGCATGACGGGCTGCACCTTCCTCATTCAAACACACACACACACACACACACACACACACACACTGTAAGAGCTTTAAGAGAGGGAACAATGGGCCACTCCTGTCGTCCGCATCCGAGAGGAGGAGAAACAGGCCGAGCAGAAGTGAAAAATGGAGGAGAGACAAGAAAAGATGGAGAGAGGGGAAGAGTATGAATGTGAGTGTGTGGGTGAGAAAAGAGAGAGAGGCTGGACAAGAGAGGAACTGACAAAATGTAAGTAGGAGAGAGAGAGAGAGAGAGAGAGGGGGAGGGATGGTTGGCAGAGAGGGAGCGATGCATGGAGTGATGTAGAGGGGGCAGGGCTCGGCGTGTGGAGTGAAAACAGCCTTGTACACACTAAAACACACACAGTATTGTTTTAAACGAGAGAGAAGAGAAATATGTTCCCTTGTTCACAGCACAGAAACTGCATTAATTCTGCAGAGTGCAAGAGTTCAAGCTGCACATTCACCCTGAGATCATCACAACATTTGAGTCAATATTTGAGACAATAATCCTCCCTCCAGGATCCAAAACTCTCAGCAGAGAAAAATATCTCCCAACAAACAAACAGTTTCCAACATCACACCGCGCTAACGGAGAACAGCAGGTGAGTCTGACGTGTGAAGGTGTTTCTTTATATTCAGTTTTATTCCAAAGAAGCAAAACAAAAGCAGTGTGTGAATGTTGCAAGAAGAGGATAAGCAACACAGGTAACTCTTCCAACACCACGCAACACAGAAACACAGCAGAGCCGGTGTGAAAACCAGGGCTCAACCACGTGCAAAAATAATCTGATTTTTATTATTTCCCCTATATTGCTAATGCGATTAATGGTGCACTTATTTTTAGGTTCCTTATCTTATGCTTTTTCTTATCAATTCCTATATTAAAGGGGATGATATTTTTATGGCTTGCAGGGGATGAAAACCCAAAATTCAGTGTCTCAGAAATTTAGGATCTGACATAAGATTAATAAAAAAGGGGATTTGAACAGAAATGTCAGGCCTTGCCAAAATTTCCCTCCTTTTTTTTTTTTTTTTTTTTTAAGTTTCTCCAAATTTTTGCTGCTTTTTGACCATTTCTTTGCCTCTTTTCGCTGTTTTTTCTTTCATTTTTGCTATCTTCTGACAATTTTCCAAATTTTCCCAATTATCTTGCCAATATTTGTAGCTTTATGTCCATTTTAGTCACTTTTCACTGTTTTTTTTGCCACTTCTTGGATGATTTTTTGCTACTTTCTGACTATTTCCCGAGTTTTTTCCCAACATTCTGGCCAATTTTTGTTGCTTTATGACCACTTTTCCTACCCTAAACTTATTTTTATTGCTAATTCTTTCCCTTTTTTGGCACTTTTCAGGGTTGAGTAACGCTGGTGTTCATTAGCATCATATTATTAGGCTGTGTTAAGTATCAACAACACCGCTCTTGGCTAAAATGTTTTCCTCCGTTAGCATCATATTGGCAAAAAATGTGGCTTTAATGTTAGCATCACACAGGTCAACAATGTTGCCAAGACATAAGCCTTCGTTAGCATTATACTGACCAAAATTATGGCTAAAATACTAACTTTTGTCACCGTTGAAGTGTAAACAATGCGGCCAAAATGTTAGCCTCCATTAGCGCTTTGATGCTAAAACAATTTGTATGTGTCCATATTATGTTGGTAAATAATATTGCTTGAATATAACCTTTCATTATCATCATACTGGTAAGCAATGTTCCAAAAATGAGCATATGTTAGCATCATATGGGTATATAATAAAGCATTGTTGGTGGCAATATTAGCCATCATTAGCATTGTTTTGGTAAACAATGTGGGTAAAATGTTAGAGTAAGTTAGCATTCTTAGTCAGCGTAATATAACATAAAATAACATAACATAACACAACATAACATAACATAACATAACAAATAACAAAACAACATAACATAACAAAACATAACATAACAAAACATAGCATAACATAACAAAACATAACATAACAAAACATAACATAACAAAACATAACTTAACAAAACAACATAACATAACAAAACAAAACATAACATAACATAAAATATAACAAAACAACATAACATAACAAAACATATAACAAAACATAGCACAACAAAACATAACAAAACATAACAAAACAAAACATAACAAAACATAACATAACATAACATAACATAGAACAACATAACATAACATAACATAACATAACAAAACATAACAAAACAACATAACATAACAAAACAACATAACATAACAAAACATAGCATAACATAATAAAACATAACATAACAAAACATAACATAACAAAACATAACATAACAAAACATAACTTAACAAAACAACATAACATAACAAAACAAAACATAACATAACAAAATATAACAAAACAACATAACATAACAAAACATATAACAAAACATAGCACAACAAAACATAACAAAACATAACATAACAAAACATAACATAACATAACAAAACATAACATAACATAACATAACAAAACATAGAACAACATAACATAACATAACAAAACAACATAACATAACAAAACAACATAACATTACAAAACATAACTTAACAAAACAACATAACATAACAAAACAAAACAACACAACATAACATAACATAACATCCTGCAAACTATCGACAGATCAGAACATTTGTGGATTAAAGGGTCGTTTAACACAAGAACGGTTTCAGGGTGAAAACGCAAGTAGTGTTGCGCTCGGGGTCTTAACCAACCTAAAACGCAAACTTTTGAAAACACTCTCCAAAGTGGAATTTTTCTGAACGCTGTTTCTACCGTTGCTGTGTAAATGACAAGCCAGAGTTTTCAGTGAAAACACTGACATCACACTCAGCTTTGTGAAAGCCAAAAACAACACTGATAGTGACTGAACGTTTCTTTCTTGTGCTGCAGAATCTACCGACTGCCTTCCAACAAAATGTCCAATTATTGCTCACAGATTTTTTTTCAGTGTTTTTTGTGTTTTAGGGTGAAATGTTATGAAGCGTTGTTGTGTAAACGGGGCCTGAGTGTTTCTGAAAAAGCTTTATTTTGGTTGAAAGCGTCTCCAGGCCTCGTCCTCTGATCTTTTCCTGCTCTCAGACGCAGAATGAACGTGACTGCAGCAGAGCTGTGGAGGGATTTTCCTGACGTGTTCACAGAGAGAGGAAGAGCGAGGGAGCAGCACATGATGTCTTATAAAAACAGCCTCTCCTCCTGCTCCTGCTCCTGCTCCCTCTGCCCTCGTCATCCTCTGCCTTCTGGCTCTGCACTCCACTCCTCCCTCCCTCCTTCCTTATTTACTCTCCCCTTTTCTCTCCCTCTCCTCTCAGCGCTCTGTGCTTCCTTCTTCAGCCCCTCCATCTGTTTCGCTCTCATTTCCCACCTCTCCTCCTCCTCTTCCATCCCTCTCATCATGTTTTGGCTCCCCTTCAGCTCTGCTCTTTTCAACCCCAATTTCCTTCCCTCCTTCCTCCTCGTTTACTTTCCTCTTCTTCCTCTCCTCCTCCTGCTGCTCCTGTGCAACCTTGAAGAAAATAGATTATAGATGGAGGGGAGGCGAGCCAGGGGAGGGAGGGAGAGAGGGAGCGTGTGTCTGAATGTTGCTTTTGTACTGTAGAGCTATTTCACAATAAAACACGTGCGCTCACTTCTGCTCCGTTCTCCTGCAACACGGCGGCACGGCGGCGATGAAGAAACTACAAACACACATCGCCACAAGCTCCTGAGCGGGTTTTTGACCTTTGCACCACAAACAACATTTAAATACACACACAGGAAAGGTGTGTCAGCACTAATGTTGTTTTAAATTATGCACACATTCCTTCATGATCTTCAGCCGGCTTGACGTGTGTGTGTGTGTGTGTGCGCGCACGTGTGTGTCTGTGTGTGTCTATTAATAGTGGGTGAGGTAAGCTGCTTGTCACAGTCAGAGGCTGTAATGGTCAACGCTGCCCTCATGACCTACTTTACACTAACTGCAGCACCCTGTCCATGTTCTGTGTGTGTGTGTGTGTGTGTGTGTGTGTTTGGATGAACACAAGAAGAACCATCTGCTGTGCACATCTCACTGTCAGCTGAAGCTCACACAAGACAAAGTTTTTGCTTCTAAACCTCAAACTTCATGTTCTTTTTCACCAAAAATTGCAACTCCATGTGTTTTATGTTTCTCTCCAAAAAACTCTAAGAACCAAGCATCTATTTTCACATTTTCGTCTGCTGTGTGTCACAATCACAGACTATAATCACTGGACGCCATATTGTTTCTCACTGGGGTCTCCAAAAAAAATGCTCCCCCTGGTGGCTGGCTGCAGTATAGGTCAAAATCTCTGTCTCCCAATGCATTCTAGATAAGAGATGGTAGAACTTTAAAAGATTATTACACCTTGTAGAAATGTTTCTCTCATCCTTACGCTGCAGTGATTTGAAGATGTTATTTGGCTGCATTGTGTTCAAGTCCTCTTTTTTCTGAGGAGTTGGTTTTTCATTAGTTATCAGACATTAAAAACCGGGTTATATGTCTTGTTTAACAATGATTGACAGCTGCTGTTTGAGTGTAGTTTTTATCAGGGTTATAAGAAACTTCAGGAAATAGAGCCAAAGGGCGGCTCCAGTAACGGGGTTCTTTTGGCTTCAAAGCCGTACAACAGTAAAAAGCGGCGCCACACTGTCGTTCTATATACAGACTATTGTCACAGCACTGGAAATGCCATTAGCATCATACAAGCAAAAAATTTGGCTAAGGTGTCAGCATCTGTTAACATCCTGCAGGTCAACAATGTGGCCAAAATGTGACCTCCATTACATTTTTAGCTTATGCTAGCATGTACACAATCCCGCCAAAACGTTGGCCTCCATTAGCTCATACTGGCTATCAATTTGTTTGTTTTCATCCTTAACATCTTGGCCAACAATTTGACGTAAGCGTTATTAAAAAGGACATTTACATAAGCGTCTGCTAGGATAATTCTGCTCAATTAGTGTCATATCAGCAAAAAAATAAACATTAGCTTTTGTTAGCATTGATGTGTATAGCATAATACTAGTAAATAATGTGGCTAAAACATTAGCTTCTATTCGTGTAACTCTGGTATCCCAAAATATCAGCTTCCATTAGTATCCTGTTTAAAAACAAGCTGACTAAACAGTTAGCCTCCATTAGCAACAAACTAGTAAACAATGTTGCTTAACAGCCTCTGCTAGCATTGTTATGATAAACAATGATGCTAAAATGCAAGGCCACATTAGCATCATAGTGTGTACCGGTGAAGCCAAAACATTAGCCTCCATTAGCTCATACTGGCTAACACTTTGTTTGTTTTCATTCTTCACATCTTGGCCAACAATTTGACTTAAACGTTATTAAAAAGGACATTTATAAAAGCGTCTACTAGGATAATTCTGCTCAATTAGTGTCATATCAGCAAAAAATGGACCAAGGTGTTAGCAACTGTTAGCATCATTTAGATAAAAAATGTGACCAGAACAGAAGCTTTCGTTAGCATTGATGTGTGTCGCATAATACTGGTAAATAATGTAGCTAAAACATTAGCTTCAACTTAACAAGCTGACTAAATAGTTAGCCTCCATTAACAACAAACTAGTAAACAATGTTGCTTCACAGCCTGTGCTAGCATCATTATGCTAAACAATGATGCTAAAATGCAAGGCCACATTAGTATCACATTGCGTACCGGTGAAGCCAAAACCATTAGCCATTAGCCTCCATTAGCTCATACTGTTTGTAAAATGTTTGTTTTCATTTGGGAAGCAGTATTGCTAAAATATTAGCCTCTGTTAAAATTATTTTGCTAAACAACGTAACTTAAATGTCAACCTCCATTAGCATCATACTGGCTAACAATGTGGCAAACAATTTTTCAGCATCATGCAGGTCAACGATGTGGCAAAAACATTAGCTTTTGTCAACATTGAAGTGTAAACAATGCGGTGAATACATTAGCCTCCATTAGCACCATGCTGCTACACAATATGTTTGTTTCCATTTATAACGCACTGAAGAATAATATTGCTCAGACATTATCAGGAAGGACAGGAGGTAGAGTGAGAAATGTGCTGACTCTCAAAAAAGAAGAATACAATATGTTTTCATGCACCAAAGGAGTTAAGAAAATCCAGATTTGTCTCACTGTACATAAACACACCAGGGATAAAAACACCTCGAGTTATTCTGCCTCAGAGAGGGTAATGACGGAGAAAACTGCAGCTGCTGGTTGAAAATATGAAAGAAATAACGTCTCCTTCGACTCAACAAAAGCCGGATTATAACGCGTCTCAGGGAGAAAGCTGAGTCCTCTTCGCCTCGAGGTTAAAAACTCTGATTAATGAGAAATATGCAACAGTTGTGAAATATTACAAACGTGAAATATTGACAGTAGAATGATCATCAGTGTGTCTTTTGTAAAACACGCACACACTCGCAGCCTTGTTATAGAAACAGATTATCAGCTCGACACACGTCCTCCGGCTGTTTTCAGGCTTTGATATTCTGTAAATGAGTCTCTGTGTGTAAATATTTTCATGTTTGTGGCCTCAGGATATGACACATGACATCAGCGCTGTTTCTGTGTGTGTGTGTGTGTGTGATTATAACCTCATCTGCTCCAAAGACTCTTCCATGACCTTGTTTTTCTCTCTAATGCAGAAATCAACTGATCTCAAAATGTGATCACAAACCAAAGCTAAGAACCAAATCTGTGTCTCCAGTGATCATACTTTGTTTTTATTCTGCTCAAACACTTCAACACAACCACAGGTGTTTCCTAATTACCACGGCTCACATCAACACAGATAAAGAGTGCTAACATGTTAACAGGTGTTAGTGTAGAGAGGTTGCTGCAGGTTAAAGGAATTTACAAAGACTAATGAAGACTTAAGCTGTCGAACTAGATCGTGACAAGACCCTGAAAACAATAAATTATGGATTAGATGGTGAAATAGTGAAAGTTGGGTTGGGTTAAGGGACAAAAAGGAAGGATGTAGCCACAGTGGAACAATTTCAGTGTGAGTTGACCATAGACTGTATAATGAGTGGACGTAACGACGTTCGGCTCAAACTGAAGCCTCCAGCAGATGCCCCGCCCCCTGGTGTCTGGCTGCAGTATAGGTCATAAGCCCCGCCTCCCCATGTATTCCAGATATGAGCCGGGAAAACTTTAAAAAATTACGATACCTCGTAGAAACGTTTCTCTCATTTTTACGCTAAGGTGGTATGACGATGTCATCTGGCTGCATGGTGTTCAGGTGTTTTTTTTCTGGGAAGTTAGTTTCTCATTAGTTATTGGACGTTAAAAACCGCGATATAAGTTTCGTTTTACGATAGTTGACAGCTGCCGTTCGTGAATAGTTTTTATCGGGGATATAAGAAACTTCGGGAAAGAGCCAAAAGGAGACTAAACCTTCTGAAGAAGAAGAAATAAATATTTTTATTTCTCTTTTTTACTTGGCTCCACCGGAAATTCTGTACTGCGCAGACTCTGGCTGCACAATGGCGACTAGAGAAACGGGTTTTTTTGGCTTCGTAGAACGGTGACAGGCGGAAGCACGCTGTCCATTCTATATACAGTCATTGGAGTTGACACTTGAAACGAAATCTCTTAGATATGGTGACAGAGCCAAACTGGAAACTGCTTCTATTTCAGGGATGACCAAGTCAGGCTCACGGTCCATTTCCATGCGGCCCAAGCTTTTGTCTTATGTCACTTACATGAATTATGTTCTAAATGATTTGTATAGTTACGATTTCTATTAGGTGCTTGAAGAAAACCTCAGTACGTCCCCAAGAATTTGGACTATTCATGGTGTAATTTCATAAAGCTAAAGCTTTGTAGAATCTGCAGAAACTCAAGAACCTTAACAGCTGACGTGGTCAAAGAAATGCATTTAGCATGATGCAAAAATGTGCTTCATGAATGTTGAGAATAAAAAAAAAAAACCACAAGAAAACACTAGACTAAATTAAAGCTATGATACTGTGAAGAAACAACAGAAGTTGATGCATAAAAATGGTACATAATGCAGATCAAGAGGAATTTTATGTTCTTTAAAACAGTCATATGGAAGCCTTCTTTAACAGGTTTTTAAAAAAACTATTTTGCATTTTGATGAGATAGAGGTCTTTGAACTCATGTATCAAATATGATACATTTGGTTTTATAGGGTTAAAGATACGACCACAGCTTTGACTACAAAAATGTGTTTTAGACAACAAACCCGTGCGTGGATCTTGTTTTAGTGTTCCAGACTTCAGAGAAACCCAGAGGAGAGTTCAGACTAAGTGCTGAGTGTTTAAAAGCTTGTAAGAGTGGAGGAACAAAGACACAGAGCAGGTCTGAAGAGCGAGCGAGCGAGTGAGCGAGGAGCGCCCAAACAATCCCAGAAACAGCTTCAACACTCAGCAGCTCTGCTCCTGAACCCAGCAGGGCCGCGTGTCCGCTCACGCTAAATTAAGTCTGCTCCACATTTTTGGGGTTAGTCATGAAAGAGTGATGAAGGGGTGAACTCCAGAGCGAAGGAGAAGGAGCAGTAATGTACTGTAGTCTGCTCTGTGGGGATCAGGTTTAAAAACGTGTCTTTTCTTTACTCTGCTTCTCTCTGAGCTTCTTTTCGGAGACTCACACATCCTCTCTCTCTCTCTCTCTCTCTCTTCTTCTCCCTCCGGCTCCTCTTCTCTTTGTGTTTCTCTTTCTCTTTCCCCCTCTCAGCGTTCATCTCCTCTCTCCCCTCAGATGGTGTGAAACTTCTGTAATAAGAGATAATTACTTCCTCACTGACCAGATCTGGACTCTGATTCACAACCAGACCTTCATCATCATCATCCTCCTCTTCCTCATCACTGTTGCTCTTCTCTGTTCCCGTTTGTCTTTGGGGAAACGCTGGAAGCTCGCTTGTTTCATGCTTTTCTCAAATCAGAGGATGGATTTTCTTCACAGAGCGGCGTGAAATGAAGGCAGCCCGTGAGATTTTAAAGCAGGAAAAGATCCAAAGATTCTTTCAAAACACTGTCAGATCATGAACACGACTTTTTGAGTGACTTACGGTGATGAATTGTTGGTTTGCTGCTCATTTGTGGTAAAAATATGAGATCTTACTTTAACGCTTCAAAGCCGAGAAAGACTAAATTCACATCCAGTAAGAAGTCATCTTCCTCTGCATGTAAAAATGTGCTTTCTAATCAAGTCATCAAATGTGCAGTTTTGCATAAATTTTGACTAATATACATGTGTCTTGGATGTAAAACTGTTAGAAAATATCCTTTTTTTTTCTTGGTCAAGGGCTACAAAGATCGCACATGCACAATTTAAAAAAAAATTGTGAATCTTTATCTCAAAATTTTATCTTGTTGTCTCAAAAATGACTTTTATCTCAAAACTTCGCCTTTCTAGTTAAATTCAAATTTTTCTCTCTTGATCTCTTAACTGAGTTTTTGGCTCAAATTTTTGTCTCTTTGACTCAGAATTTTGACTTTCATATCTCAATACTTTGATTTTTTTGTTTCTAAAATTTGACTTTTTGTCTCATAACTGCAACTTTGTATCTCAAAACTTTGTCTCTTAATCTAATAACTTCGACTTTTCAGCTCAAATTTTGTCTTTTCATATCAGAATTTTGACGAATACATCTCAATGCTTGGACTGTATTATCTCAAACTACTGACTTTTTGTCTCCAATTTTGACTTTTTATCTTTTCAGTTGTTCTTTCAGTGAGAAACTTGACTTTCTATTAAAAAAAAAAAATCTTTTTAGCTCAATATTTGACCTTTTATCTCAAAATTTCAACTTTGATTCCCCAAAATTTTGACCATTAAATCAAATATTAACTTTTATCTCAAAATTTTTATTTTAAAATCTTAAAATTTGGACTATTATATCAAAATATTGACTTTTTAATGCTAAATTGTTCATAACTACATTTGGAAACAATTCTTACCTTCAGTTTTCATCCTTGCATTAGAGTAATAACTTTTGATGATTCAATGGTTTGATGTAATTTTCTGTCAAGTTTGTAAATGTTCCTGTAAATTGTGAAATCTTCACTGAAGCTTGATTTGAAGAAAATTGTGAATCCAATTGAAATCGCAATATCTGACAGAAAAATCTTAATTAGATCTGTTTCTAAAATCGTTCAGCCCTACTGCACTGTACTCAACTTTACAGCACATCAAGTTTGCTTTACTGAGCGTTAATTAAACATAAAATTAACCTGCTATAAGATCAGTTAATATCCGGTTAAATATCTTCATTCGTTGACCTTTCAAACACTTTGTCCAAACATGAGTTAAACCCAAATGAGTTTCCATGTTTAAAACTTTGCTTGAACACTTTGCATGAATAATAAATTACTTATTTTGGTTTCATTACAGCTGTTACAGACTTGTTAGTTGAACAAACAAGAAACAATTTTGTATTTCATTCTGTAGAGTGAGACAATGGAACAGTATGAGTGAGGGGTTAAAACAATGTTCAAACATAAAACAGTTTAAAATCAAATATAAAGAATGTGTTTTCACAGAATACATGAATGAAGGGGAGGTGTGAGAACCACTGGGTGAATGAATGCTACTGTTGTTGTTCTGTATTAATTTATGCATATAACTGTAGTATACATTTTTCTAAATATACTATCAAAGACTTATAACACATGGCTATTATTATTTTAACTAATGTTATTATCATTATTATCAAATTATCACACAAAATGAAAACGTATGAGTCACTGCAGGAACTTGAGAGATACTTGCCAATAATTTCACACAGAAAAAATAACAGGAACATATAAATATATTTTCATATATTTGGTTGAGCCACCTGACATTTTTGGGTGCTCAAATTAAAAATACTAAAAAATAATGAACCTAAAATCTTTGAAATGTTGGTCAACTACTGAAATCTGTTAGAAAACATAATTCTTCTCTCAGAAATATGTTTTTATCCATTTTCAAAGAACTTTTAAAAATACGTTTTTAGACCCTCTTTTTGTCATTGACCCAGGAGCAGAACAGTGGGCTTAATGTGCTGTGTAGTTTTGGGACCACATTATGAAACAATCACCAAAACTGCATGTGAACTAGCAGATTTTTGCACTCCCTNATCAAATTATCACACAAAATGAAAACGTATGAGTCACTGCAGGAACTTGAGAGATACTTGCCAATAATTTCACACAGAAAAAATAACAGGAACATATAAATATATTTTCATATATTTGGTTGAGCCACCTGACATTTTTGGGTGCTCAAATTAAAAATACTAAAAAATAATGAACCTAAAATCTTTGAAATGTTGGTCAACTACTGAAATCTGTTAGAAAACATAATTCTTCTCTCAGAAATATGTTTTTTATCCATTTTCAAAGAACTTTTAAAAAATACGTTTTAGACCCTCTTTTTGTCATTGACCCATATATAAGTATGTGTATATTCATGTGTATGAATTTGTATATGTATTTATGAATATGTATGGATATGCATGTATGATTTAACTAGAGACATTTATTGAAAATTACAATAACATGTTAATCATGTAATCAGGGAAAAGGGGTGGGACTTGATAAGTTTTACTTCTTCCTACTCCTTTTTGAACATGCCATTGTTTGATTTTGTTGTTATGTTTTTTTTGGTTTGTTTTTATGTATTCTCTTCATGTTAAAAAAAACCTGAACCTAAACCTAAACCAAACAGCATAAGCTACGGGCGTCATGAACCAATGTGGGTCTATACAACGTAAAACTGTTACAGCAATTTAAGCTATAGAGTCATAGAATGGCACCATATAACTTCAGAATAAACATTTCTAAGTGTTTAAAGTGTAAAATTTCTGAGTGGGTCGTAGACAAAAATACAAAAACAGGAGTGAAAGAGTCCGATCGAAACAACGCTGAGGTTTAAAGAACACACTGACATTTAAGGTTTAATCCCTGAGATCAATGAAGCTCTGTGACATCATGAGCGCTCACAAAAGCTCTGTGATTCTGCTTTTACTCCTCTGAGATGAAACAGAGCTCACATCTGAGAGGATTTAATAACCACGACCAAAATGACGTCTGTCTGCTCTTCTGGTATCGTGATCGTGCTGCATTAAAGATCCACCACGAAGAGAAAGACTTTGTTTGACGTCTTTTTTTGTTCAGATTATCTCAAAAGAACGGCACGAAATATGATCTGTAAAGGACTGAGCCCAAACTAAAAAGGATCAGTAACTTTTTTATGTCACTTAAAAGATGCAACAAAAAAAAAAGGCCTGAGGAAATCAAAACATGGCTTTTCTGCTGGAAAAACATTTGATTTTTACAATTCCAACCAAACACACACACACACACCTAACCTTTAAAGAGAGCTCACAGGTTGGGAACAAACCCTTTAAAGTCTCAAAAAAAGAGCCAACATGCTCAGTTCAGACTACAAACACAGAAAACACACCCTGCGTGTGTCCAGCGTTTATGCAGTTCGCCGCAGCACGCAGCAGCGGCCCTGCCTGCCATTTGTCTTTGGTGTGCGTCTCCCGCTCCCTTCGCTTTATCTCCTCAGAGGAAACACGCCACGCTGCACATCATATTAGAAAGAAAAGAGTTGCTCCTTCTTCTTCTTATCTCACATCAGTATGTAAATCAAAGGTCCATCAGCCGGCGGTGGTGGGTGTATTCCTCTGACATCCATCCCCTCGTTTTCCTCCTCACATCATCATTCTGTTTGTGTTTCTCTCCTCCACCTCTGCTGCTTTTCTTCCTCCCACAATCAGGCTTCTCTTCCTCTCATCATCCTGACGAGGGGTCTCTCGTTCGCGCAGGTTTCCTTCGCAAAAAAGTGAGGCGTGCAAACACGGGAGGAGCGATGGGGCGTTAAATCTGTGTGTGTTTGTTTCTCCGCTGAGCCTTTCACCACATTTTTACCTTTCTGATTCTCCTAAACAGAGATTTACTTTGAGTATCTCTTCACTGGAGGGATGAAGACGCCAAAACAACAACAATAGAAACAAATCTACTTTATGATCCAGCAACAAATTGCAGATATTTATACGTGCGCACTTGCTTTAACTGGAGGATGTTTATTGTTGCACAGACTGAATCATAAAACTCAGTGATATCACACAAATGTTAGTGGGTGTCGAGTTCCTTTAGCCTCCCCAACAGATACAGTGAGTTTACCTGTAAATCAAATCAGCTGATCCTTTAATTTTGCAAAACCTAAACGAAACTCTACCCCAAGATTGCGCTGAGGAGCCTTTGCTGGAAGCCAAAACAAATGGTGAAATGCCCTCTTGTTAATCAAACCACACTAATTTGCCCAACTGGTGTAAAATATCATAAACTGCCCTTCTGGGAGCCAAAACACACTCTAAAATGTCCTTTTGGGATCCAGAAAATGTGCTTAAGTGCCCT
Organism: Thalassoma bifasciatum; assembly: GCA_008086565.1. NCBI lineage: Eukaryota > Metazoa > Chordata > Actinopteri > Labriformes > Labridae > Thalassoma > Thalassoma bifasciatum. The sequence goes on from RPOG01001789.1 coordinate 65,631, forward strand.
TTCGGAGCCAAATGTACCCTGTTGGGAGCCAAAAATATGCAGAAGTGCCTTATCAGGAGTCACAACATGCACTAAAGCATCCTCTTTGGAGCCTGAACGTGTGCCAAAGTGTCCTCTTGGAGTCAAAAATGTCTGCTAAACTGTCTTTAAAGGATCCAAAATGAGCTAAAATGCCCTTTTGGGAGCCAAAATGTGTCCTCTCAGTGTTAAAAAAAGCATCAAGTGTCCTCTTAGGAGCCAATACATACAAAAGTGCCCCCTTACAGTCCAAAACATGTGCTTAAGTGTCTCTTGGGAGCCAAAATATGCTGAAGTGCCTTCTCAGGAGCCAAAACACATGCTAAAGTTTTCTTTCGAGGGCCAAAATGTCTGCTTAATTGTTCTTTAGGGTTCCAAAACTGACCACAGTGCCCTTTGGAGAGCCAAACTGTGCAAATGTGCCCTTTTAGGGTTAAAAAAAAGCATGATGAGGTGCCCTCTTGGGAGCCAAATACACAAAAGATTCATCTTGAGAGCCATCATGAATGCTTAAGTGTCTCTTGGGAGCCAAAAAATGCAAAAGGGCCTTCTCAGGTGCCAGAACAAGCAAAAAAGTGTCCTCTTGGACGCAAAAATATGAAAAAGTTCCCTACTTGGACGCCAAAATGCACTACAGTGACCTCAAGGGAGCCAAAATACTCAATGATCCTTCTTGGGAGCTAAAAAATTCTGCGTAAGTGTCCTCCTGTGAGCCAAAACATGAACCTAAGTGCCCTCTAGGGACCCAAAATATGCATAAGTGCACTCTTGGGGGCCAAAATGTGTGCCAAAGTGTCCTCTTGGAGTCAAAAATGTCCGCTAAACTGTCTTTAAAGGATCCAAAATGAGCCAAAATGCCCTTTTGGGAGCCAAAATGTGTCCTCTCAGTGTTAAAAAAAGCATCAAGTGCCCTCTTAGGAGCCAATACATATAAAAGTGCCCCCTTACAGTCCAAAACATCTGTTTAAGTGTCTCTTGGGAGCCAAAATATGCTGGACTGCCTTCTCAGGAGCCAAAACACATGCTTAAGTTTTCTTTCGAGGGCTTAAATGTCTGCTTAATTGTTCTTTAGGGTTCCAAAACTGACCAAAGTGCCCTTTGGGAAGCCAAATTGTGCGAATGTGCCCTCTTGGGGTTAAAAAAAGCATAATGAAGTGCCCTCTTGGGAGCCAAATACACAAAAGATTCATCTTGGGAGCCATGAAGCATGCTTAAGTGTCTCTTGGGAGCCAAAAAATGCAAAAGGGCCTTCTCAGGTGCCAGAACAAGCAAAAAAGTGTCCTCTTGGATGCAAAAATATGAAAAAGTTCCCTACTTGGAAGCCAAAATGCACTACAGTGACCTCAAGGGAGCCAAAATACTCAATTAACCTTTTTGGGAGCTAAAAAATTCTGCTAAAGTGTCCTCCTGTGAGCCAAAACATGAACCTAAGTGCCCTCTAGGGACCCAAAATATGCATAAGTGCACTCTTGGGAGCCAAAATGTGTGCCAAAGTGCTCTTCCGGGAGTCAAAATGTACTACAGTGCCCACTTCTGAGTCTAAAACTTCCGCTGAAGTGCCCTCTATGGAGCCAAAACATGCTCAAGGTTGGTGAAGAACACTAATCTGCCGCTTTGAATGGTTGAAACACAATAAACTGCACTCGTGGGAGCCAAAACACAAGTTTAAGCGCTTTCCTCTTGGGGGCCAAAACCTGTGTGTGCCTCTTTTTTTTCTGCCCAAGGTCTACAAAATGTCTGTATACGCCACTGCAGCTGATATGAGTTTACTTTCCACTCAGGGGTTGCATGATTCAACCTTTAAGACAATGATCACCACAGATGGATACACAAAAACACTCTCAGAAAAGCTAAAAGATTTATTATTATACACAAAACATCCAAAAATTGTTAAAAAGTAGCAACTTAAGACTTAATTCACAAAAAACAACAGCTCAGCATCCCTGAAACATGAGTGCAGCATCGATTATCACCTGAACTTCTGTCTGTTTCACATTCATACATGTTTCTCTGATTTCACTCCTGAACCTATCGAGTTTTTTTCTCTGCTCACACTCTCTCTCTCTCTCTCTCTCTTCACATCTCTGTCTCCATCTCCAGCTCGTCCTATTCACTGCCTCTGTGCGGTATCAGAGTGTTTCTGTGTGTTTCCTGCAGCTCGCGGCTGTGTCTGTGGCCTTGAGAGGTGAAAGACAATGCTGGGAGCCCCCCCCTCCCATTCTCTGCCCACCTCCCACATCCACAGTACGTGAGGAACACAAAGACCCAGACTGTGGAGCTGCTCTCCTCTCTGACCTCGCTCTATGCACCACTCCCACACACACACACACACACACACACACATTTCCACAATGTGAGCTTCAGAAACAAACACACACTCTCCATTCTGGCTCCATGGAAGAGAAGCAACAACGATCTCTGCATTCATCCACTTCTCTCTTTCAGAGGAACTGTGTTCAGTCCTGATTCACTCCAGGAGCCTGAGACCTGCTCTAACACCTCCTGACCTCAAGTCCATCCCATCTCACCAAGAACATACAACACGCTAGATTTCTTTCCAAAGAGCCTGAGCCATCCCTGATGTCATGTAACGCTGACTGAAATCTACCTGCTTCCCTTTAGATCCTTCTACATCTGTAACTCCTCCACTGTCTTCATCCTTCTCCAGATCACAAAGCTCTTCATGTTCAGGCTCCATCAAACCTTTAGGAGCTCACAGTGCTTTAATAATCCTCTGAGAAGTTACACAGAAAACACAGGATTCCTTATGGCACCTAATGTTTCCACAAATAGTATGGGAGGTTGAGCCTTTCAGTTGAAGCAGTGTTTCTCAACCTCCGGGTTGGGACCCCATGTAGGGTCGCCTGGAACCCAAAAGGGGTCCCTTGAAATGTCTTGATAAAAATTGAACAAAATTACGAATAAAAATGTTTTCTTCCATAATCATTTTTCTTGTAAGAATTAAAACACAAAACACTGAAAAAGTGTCTTCTATATGTTCAGTATTTAGTTAGAATTATTAAGCATCAGAGTATTTTCAGCATTGCATTATGAAGTATATCTGTAATTTGAGTGTTTTGTTTTTAAATATTTTAGTATTTTACTATTAAGTATTTCAATATGTAGTAAGCATTTCGTTATTAAGTATTTTCAGTATTTTACTATTAAGTATTCCAGTATTTATGGTATTTTATTGTCAAGTATTTTCTGTATCCAAGCTATTTGCTTTTAATTCTTACTTTCCTGGATCCAATATTGTAGCATTTTAAGCAGTAGACTAAATTCACAGTACAATACTGAACTTAGTGCTGTTTTGTTCTTATTTGTCTACAGTTTTTTACATTTTTTATCGCTCCATTTGCCCTTTTATTGTCTCTTGGGGATGAATAAAGTTTTTATGAATTTGAAAGCTCACTTACAAAGCTTCTATCCTGACCAGAAAAAATAAAATTGTCACTTCGTGAAATATCGATGGCTACTCTGTATTTACAGCAAAGTTTAAAAAGATGAAGGAATGACACCGACAGTTCTGAAAGTGTACCAAAAGTATATAACCATGAAAAGGGAGAAAAAACTGAACTTGTGACCCGCACGTGAACCTCAAACTATCCTTAAATCTACAAAAAAATCTCTTGTGGCTGTTGTAAATCACAGACAAGAAGTTTGGAAATTTGAGTAATGTGTCCCATTTTGAGGAATTATAGGGTATATATTTAGATTTGTATACTAGTCACATTGACAAGGAAAAGTTATCAAAGGTTTTCTTGTAACTCAATGGGCGTAGCCAGGTGAGGTAACCAAAGTTAACCATCTATTCAAAAAATTTCAAACCTGAATTGCACTTTTGTGAAAATTTGGATCAGGACCAATACCAATACATGCTCAGTGTCACATGCAACAGGAAGTCATGGTTTCCTGCAGAAGCAGATCTTGCTACAAATGCTGCAGGCGCTTCATGCAAATTCCTTTTAACTGTGCACACATGCCTGTCAATCGACGCTTGCGGCTTTAATTCTGTTTTTATCTGGAGCCTGTAATCACTTTTTATGGCTCATTTGTTGGTTGGTTACGTGTTGTTTTTACTATTCTTGTTCCTGTGTTTGTCTGTGGATGCTAAGTATAAACATGGCTGCATTGTTTACACTCAAGATCAACTGTTAGCAGCTTGTAGCATGTTGATGCTAACCAGTGCTAGGCCCGTTGTTCCCCGAGAGCTGAGAAGCAGGTGAGGATGACGTGCTGGCATTGTGGTGGGAACCAAGAAGAGATGATATCAACTCATCCCTCCATCCAAAGTTATGGGGAACATAAGATCTAATCCCATTAAGATTGATGAGCGCCGGACACAAACGCCACATTGGTAGGATCTCACTTTCTAAATTTATAAATCATTGCAAAGCTACATCCTGTTGATGGTTTGGTTCTTTGAAAAGAAGAGTTGCATGATTACTTCTGAAGAAAGACTGAATTTGATGCCTGCAAACGTTAGACTTTGACAAAGCGAGAGAACGAGGATCTAAATTTCCCAAGCAGTTCATTTTGGTTTGTTAGTTAAAGGACATTACACAAAATTCGTTCAGAAACAGCGCTGTCTGTGTCAGAACCATTGACTGTATATAGAATGGACAGCGTGCTTCCGCCTGTCACCGTTCTATGATTTTGAAGCCAAAAATCCCCGTTTCTCTAGCCGCCATTGTGCAGCCAGAGTCTGCGCAGTAGAGAATTTCCGGTGGAGCAGAGTAAAAAAGAGAAATAAAAATATTTATTTCTTCTTCAGAAGGTTTAGTCTCCTTTTGGCTCTTTCCTGAAGTTTCTTATATCCCCGGTAAAAACTACTCACAAACGGCAGCTGTCAACTATCGTAAAACGAAACTTAAATCGCGGTTTTTAACGTCCAATAACTAATGAGAAACTAACTTCTCAGGAAAAAAAACACCTGAACACCATGCAGCCAGATGACATCATCATATTACCTTAGCGTAAAGATGAGAGAAACGTTTCTACGAGGTATTGCAATTTTTTAAAGTTTTCCCGGCTCATATCTGGAATACATGGGGAGGCGGGGCTTATGACCTATACTGCAGCCAGACACCAGGGGGCGGGGCTTATGACCTATACTGCAGCCAGACACTAGGGGGCGGGGCATCTGCTGGAGGCTTCAGTTCGAGCCGAACGTCGTTACGTCCACTCATTATACAGTCTATGGTCAGAACCCAAAGTTTTATCAAAGCAGTCGCAGCTCTTCATCTTGAATCTGCTCCAGGTTTCGGCCTCTTTAATGAATTTTTTCTCTTCCCGTTAAAGCCGCTCTGAAAGCGCTTTATGAGCCTTTAAAGTCCACCGATGATAATAAAATCTTTACATGAATTCAAAGAAGTGGAACATAAACGCAAAATATCAATTTCAGCGCCGGCCTTCAAAAATAGACACATTAGCTGAATGTGAATACCTGCACATGATCACACTGTTCTCACCTAATGGAGTCACTCAGCGGCGAGAAAAGAGACGTTTCCTTGACAACTATGTGGAGGTTACAGTGCACAGAAGATTTATAAGACACGATGTTCTGTATGGTTCCCTGACTGGATGTATAGGAAGAGACTTTCTTTACCTCAATCATCCATAACTTATCTTTAAGAGCGCAGAAAGAAAGGAGGGATGAATGTTTTCTTCTTCTACCGCAGACGAGTCGCTGATGCCTTTGGTGCGTTTTAAAGCAGCAGACTGTGTCAGTTCAACAGTCTGAGCGCTCAATGGGCAGGATTTTGAGACACGGCGCTCCGTCTACATCCTCCCACACGCTTCAGACTTCTCCATCTGCCGTCTAGAAGCATATTTTGTCAAACTTTATGACCTCGCTGAGAAACTTCAGCGGCTATCACAGCTCCCCCCGGGTCTTTATTAACAAGTTAAAGTCTTCTCCTCTTTATGTATGCCTGCCCGTCTGTTTGCTTTTCCACGGCCGCCGCAGGACGAGCGCATGAAATATGCAAAAAAAAACGATCCGAGGGATTCAAGGCCGCGGATGATTCCTCCGCTCTCAAAGTTTCCAAACTATCAAAACACAGGATCAGAACTCATAAATTCACGAAGGACGCTTCAAAACACACCTCAGATGCAATTCTGACCTCCAGATATTCAATAAAAGCTGCACTTTTCTACAGACCCCATCAGGGCGTGGACATAACAAACAGTCAATCTTCTTCCTATAGTCTCGACAATGTTCAATACAATCATAAAATCTACATCAAGGCAAAAGCAAAGAAAAAATAGAATTACTTGTGTGTGACCGTGGGAATTTACATGAAAAAAGACACAAAAACATGTATTTGATTGACAGCTCTCTCAGCCAATCACGTTCCAGAGAACTGGGTGCTTATTTGATCTCAACTTCTCTTCAGATTTAAGAATTTCTTTCCTGAACTGACTTTGTTTTCTAACCTGTGATAGCCAAGAAAGACATCAAAACATCTTTTGTTGCCAAAAACAGCTGATCAGGAAGTATTCAGACAGTATAAAAAGATAAAAAAACAACCTGAGGGTAAAAAGACACAACGATAAGTAGAAAATAATACAAGATTGTTTCCTGAATTTGACATTTTGATTGTGATCCAAAGAACATATAAACAAGTTTTTGGTCTAGTCTGAGTCCAAGATGTTGCATTTTATGCTCGTGACAGTGCGAATAAATGTATGAATATTTAATTTCAGATACAATTTATAGTACAGAATTTAAATAATGTACAATCAGTTTACAAAATATAAAAAAAGAACAAAAAAAGAAAAACTGTTTATGCATAAGTAAACAATATCTAACAATTCTTAGGTGGGAAATTCTGTAATGATCTATTTTAACCTTTTTTTGTACTTCAACACAACGCTTAATGTCAGTTATTCTTCTTTTATTCATTCTGCTGCAACCCAAATGTCACAAAATTGATCATTTTTGTGTCCATGAGCTTATTTTTGGTGATGTGGGAGTGAAATGTGTCACTGTTGTCGGATTTTTCCAGGACAAAGACATTCAGACGGACAGAAAAAAAACATATCTGGAGTCTTTAATGACTGAAACGATCACATTTTCTTTGTATTAAGTTAAAAAACACATTTTCAAAAACGAATTTCTTTATTGTGATCTTGTGTGTGCAATTATTTCATGTTCAAAATGAAATGATTTGAGTCTGTCTTTTTAAGCAAATCTGAATGAATACGTTTATCAATCAAACTTAAAGAAAAATCAGATCAAAGATCAGATTTCTGACATTTCTGAACACCAGTTTGAGGAATGTGCTTTTTATCACCTGAGTAAATTGTTTCAGAGGGAGGATTCCAATCTCTGCCAGACACACACACACACACAGACAGACACACACACACACACACACACACACACACACACACACACACACACACACACACTAACACTAACTCATACAAACAGGGCCAAGGTTAGAGGTTGCTGGTTCCTCCTTCCTATCTGTCTTCAACAGACAAGGCCAAGGTCTGTAGTACATAAAACACACCGCATATATATATGTGTGTGTGTGTGTGTGTGTTGCTGTAATTTCACCTTTAACACACTGACAGTCGGAGGAAAACCCCTCCTGTGTTTGCCGTCGTTTTCCCTCTGACCCGTGTGAGGCCCCCAGGACAAAATGCAGCTTCTGGATTTTACGGTTCAAATGATTTAAAGATACAAAGACAGAATTATACATTTATGGTTTTTCACATCTTGAATGTTGAAGCTAAGTTTCTTGAAAAGATACAGTATCAAAAAAAGCTACACAAGAAAACTTGGTGCTTCTTTGTCACAACTGCACTTTGGACGAAAAAGGGCAAAAAACAGCCAATCAGATTCAATTATTCCGTTCAGCTTTTTTTACTCCACCTCCAGCATTTTCAAGTCGTCTAATCACAATATTCCTCATTAATAAGAACCTTTTTTCTTTTTTGTGGTGTTTTTTGGGGGGTTCAGAACAGTTTATTGGCTTTTCAATTCATTTCAATGGGGAAAACTAATTTGTCAAATAAGTAATTTGAGTTACAACTTTCATAACAGGACGGATTAAACTTGTAAGTGAAGTCGCTGCTGTAAGCCTTCAATCAAACACATACTTTTCCGTCTTTTACATGTAAATTCCCACAGTTACACACAAGTAATTCTATTTTTTCTTTGCTTTTGCTACTTATGATAATATCAAATGTATATTTAATGTAGATTTTTGTCGTTTTATTCAGCTCTAGAGCGAGAAGTGTCCTTTTCTGGCTTTAAATTCTTCATGATGTGAATTTTTCTGACAGTGTAGAAATCACTCAGGATATTTGAAATGTCTGAAGTGTTTTCAAAACTCTTTAAAAATTCAGCCCTGAGAAAAAAAGAAGAAAGCCAGAGCCTTGGCTGCAACTCTTCACAAAAGCTTAAAAAGTCAGTTTTCTCCTGATTTTGAGTCAGAAAATGTTGAAACATTCAGACAAAACTGAAGTGAAGTAAAAGCAGAACGACGACTATGGGTTTGAATAAGAGAGAAAAGCCTGAAAGACTGAACATACAAGAGAAAGAGAGAGAGAGGAGACAATAAAATGGTGCAGGCGAGGAGTGTGGTTTGTGTGTGTGTGTGTGTGTGTGTGTGTGTTCAGACAATGATACTGCAGCTCTGTGCAGGACGGATCAACCTGCCCTTGACACAGCTGCTTCTGCGCTCTCTCTCTTTCACACAGAGGCAGAAAAAACGCGGAGAAAGAAAGAAAAGGATGCAGCTTTATGTGACGGGAAGATTAGAGCGACAAACTGCACACGGAAGAAGAAGAAGAAGAAGAAGAAGAAGAGCGATGTTTTCTTCTGGTTGTGTAGAAAGATGAGGAGAGAGGAGAGCAGGAGGAGAGTAAACAAACAGACTAATAAGAGAGGGAGAAATGGCCCACAGCTGCGCTTTAATCAGGAGAAAAGCCCCAACAGGAGACTCATTAAAAAATCATCATCTGTTTATTAACATCAACATTTTTAAGAGAACAACGAGACGCTGCGGCAGAGTTTAACGTCACGGAGAGAATCTCAGCGGGAGGAAACTGAGTTTATCATTTATTTACAGCTCTTCATCAACAGAGGAGATTCTCCCACAGACACGTCTCGTTCCTGAGAGCTGGACGGATATTTTCCCGCTCTGATTGACGGCTGACATTCTGCCCGTCCTGTGGAGAGATTCATAACCCTGAGGCCTGGAGCTTCTCTGTAGAAAACTGACCAACAGAAGGTCAAAACGGAGCGCGCACGATGGAGGAGACATCGATCCTCATCTTGTATTTGAAAAGTTCATTAGAAGAGTTTTTATTTCTCCTCCAACAAGTTTGAAGCTGAAGTAGAGGACGGTGCTCAGGCTTTGAGAAGGGCAGGGGCGAACAAAACAAATCATACAACAAATGTTTTAGCTCCAAAGAGGGAACTTAATCATTTTTTCAAACAGCCAAGTGGGCAGTTAAGCATGTATTGGCTCACAATAGCAAACTGAAGCAAATTTGAGCTCCTGAAAGACACTTTAGGACATGTTTTGGACTCAGAGAGGATTCTAGATGGTATCTGGATTCTTCTGGCTCCAAAGAACATATTTTAAAAGGAACCCTGGCTACCAGAACGTCATTTTCCTAAATGATCAGTGTTTTTACCAGCTACATAAGAACGATAATAAAATCTCTCAAAATATCTTCATTTGTATAAAATTTGAAAAAATATTTTCACCTGTAGGCCGCCATTGTTGTTTACGCCGCAATAACGTCTGGGTAGTGACGTCATATGGTTGCACCGGGCTGGATCTCATACAGGATCATATAAGTCCTGGAGCGGACTTCAGTGGTTTCCAGAGGAAGTTTTGTGGGTTTGTGTTGGAAAATAGTCGGCACAGCATTTGGCTTTAGTCTCCGTTTATAATGACCCACACCTGTCAGCTCTTTCATCAGCATGGGCCGGCTAAATGCAGCAAATGCTTCTGGGGAGAAGTGGCCAGAACATAGCCGCGGCTCCATCGGAGGTTGTTTACGCCCACAAGCGATTTCCCACAACTTCCTTCTTTTCTTGTCTTTTGGGAAGCTGTGCAGACTAACATCAGTCTCCTTGTTTCCTTTGGACTGAAAAGTGCACCCAAAAGCAGCCACATGTGGCATTATTATGTTTTTTTCCCTCCTCAAACCTCGTGACTTACGGCGACTAGTAGTGAGGAAACGGCCAAATCCAGATGCTCGGCACCAAGCAACCAATCTACGTCATCAACCCAGAATGCATTGCGGCAGTAAAACAATGTCTGCGCCCGAAGGATAGAAACTGTGTTTTAAACTGTAGTTTTTTTCAAAGAAAAACAGTTTCAATAGTGAGTGATTTATTGCTTGTGTTTGTTTAGGAACGCATAAGATGAGGAACTTTAAAATAATCGCAATTAGATTATTTTTGCAAGTTGTTCAGCTCTGCACTTAAGCATTTTTTGGCTCCCAAAACAGCCGTTTATTACGTTTTTAACCAGCAAAAGAGGCAGATTAGTGTGGTTTGCTGGCCAGGAGGGCAGTTAAGCAAGCGTTTTGGTTCACTAGAGAGCACAAATGTTCCACCAAAGTGGGCACTTCAGCATTTATTAACGTTGAATCCCAGTTTTTCCTATCATTTTTGTTGATTTCTGCCTTTTTTGTCACATTTCACTTTTTTGGCACTTTTGGACCATTTTTGCAACAAACTGACTATTTTCCAAAATTAATCCAATTTTTTTCAGCCATTTTTTGTTGGCTTTGGTCATTTTCACCTCTTTATTGCTCTTTAAAATACTTTTTCTTTCATCACCTCTGCTACTTTCTGACCATTTTTCATATTTTGTTGCCATATTTGTTGCTTTTTGACCATTTTAGTCACTTTTCACTCTTTTTTGCCTCTTTTGGACCATTTCTTGCACTTGGCACCTGAAAGGTTACTTAAGTGAATTTTGGCAAATAACAGGGCTCATTAGGATGCATGTTTGCACCTGAGAGGGCACTTAAGTACGTTTCTGCCCCCCAGGAGGGCAGTGTGTCATGTTTTGATTGAGCTTAAGTTCACCAAACAGGAGGTCACTTCTTCATGTGTTTTGGCTCCCAAGAAAACATTTCAGTGCAAGTTTGGCTCCAAGGACGTCACTTTAGTGAGCGACAAACTGCACAAATCTCCCCCCACCCCTATGCACACCACTGCTGGGGTTAATGCTGTGATGCAGATCCAGATGAGGACTGTGTGGGAGGTTTATGTTTGTGTGTTTCTAAACAGCGGCTCAAAGACGTGTGCAGCGTGTAATCCTGCACAAATCTGCATGTGAGTGTGTGTGTGAGTGTGTGTTTGAGTGTGTGTGTTGAACGTCAACATGTGCAGGGGATGAGGAGAACATTTAACCCTACATGAGTAAGAGTGGAAAGAAGGGGGAGGGGCTGAGAGGATGGTGATTACTGTCAGGATTTGGGAAGAAGAGGGAGAAAGAGAAAGGGATGAAGCTGAAAAAGAGGGAGAGAATGAGTTCACTCTGAGGGTGATGGATGGATGAAAAGATGTTCAGCATCTGTGAGGTTTGGATTGGAGGTTTGAAGTCAACATCTGTCTCATCTGCTCCTCCTCGGGGCCATCCTCCACTCTTGACCTCCACACGTTTGTTNTTTTTTTTTTTAGTGCATTTCAGGTTGTTGTTGCATTTTGGGTCATGTTACATACTGGGCTCTAACATGCTCTCTTAAAGGTTTTTTTTTTCTATATGACTATTTGAACAGTTTTAATTTGTTTTAAAACTTAACTCGGTTTTAACATCATTCATTATTCTGTATATTTGTATCTTTATATTATCACCCTCCACTAAAATTATGCTATTTTGGAAATGATTTGGCGGCCCACTTGTAAGACCCTGGCGGCCCACCATGGGGCCGCGGACCACAGGTTGGGAATCAGTGTCCTAGATTGCAATTTTTTTGTCCAATTATTTCTAGGTTCCCACCTTTTGTTTTTCAACAAATGAAGAAAACAAACAGTGACATTAATTACAGCAAAACAACAACCCACTACTACAACTTGTGACTGCTTTTGGTCCAATTTAGTCACTCTTCACTTCTTTTTTGACAATTCTGGAACATTTTTTGCTACCACCTTACTGTTCTCACAATTTTTGCAACAAACTGACTATTTTCCAGAGTTTATCAAGATTTTTTTTTTTGCCATTTTTGTTGACTTTTTATTCTTTTTTTTTACCTCTTTTTACTGCTTGTTAAAAAACTTCTTTTCACCACTTTTGCTACTTTCTGGCTATTTTCCAAGTTTACTTCAATTTTTGTTGCCATATTTGTTGCTTTATGCCCATTTAAGTCGCTTATCACTTCCTTTTTTTCAAATTCAGGACCTTTATTGCAACAAACTGACTATTTTCCAAAGTTTATTCAAATTCTTTTGCCATTTTTTATTGACTTTGATCATTTTCACCTCTTTTTACTCCTTTTTTTATACACTTTTTTCACCACTTTTGCTACTTTCTGACTTTTCCCTAAGTTTTCTTCGAATTTTATTGCAATATTTGTTGCTTTTTAACCATTTTAGTAACTTTTCACTCTTTTTTTGCCACTTCTTGACCATTTCTTGCTCCCTCCTGACTATTTTCCAGGTTAAATCCCAGATTTTCTTGCAAATCTTTGTTGATTTAGCCGATTTAAGTCACTTTTCACTCTTTTTTCTGGCACTTTCAGACTATTTTTGCAACAAACTGACTTTTTTTCAAAATTTATCCAGATTTTCTTTTTATATTTCTGCCATTTTTGTTGACTTTGGTCATTTTTACCTCTCTTGCTGCTTTTTTTAAAACACTTTTTTCACCACCTTTGCTACTTTCTGACTTTTTTCCCAAGTGTTCATCAAATTTTGTTGCTATATTTGTTGCTTTTTGTCCAATTTAGTCACGTTTCATTTCTTTTTCATCACTTCTGGCCCCGCTTTTGCTCCCCTCTGACTATTCATTAACGTTGAATCCCAGTTTTTCCTATCACTTTTGTTGATTTCTGCCTTTTTTAGGTCACATTTCACTTTTTAGTGGCACTTTTGGACCATTTTTTCAACAAACAAACTATTTTCCAAAATGAATCCCATTTTTTCAGCCATTTTTTGTCAGCTTTGGTCATTTTCACCTCTTTACTGCTTTTTAAAATACTTTTTCTTTCATCACCTTTGCTATTTTCTGACCATTTCTCATATTTTGTTGCCATATTTGTTGCTTTTTGACCATTTAAATCACTTTCACTCTTTTTTGCCTCTTTTGGACCATTTCTTGCCCCCTCCTGACTATTTTCAAGGCTGATTTTTGCCTTTTTTTTCCACTTTTGGAACATTATTGCAAGAAACTTACCTTTTTCCAAAATTGATCCCATTTTTTTCTGCCATTTTTTCTTGACTTTGGTCATTTTCACCTCTTTTCTGCTTTTTTTTTCATACTTTCTTCACCACTTTTGCTACTGTCTGATTTTTTTCCAAGTTTTCTTCCATTTCTTTTGTTTTCTGACCATTTTAGTCACTTCTCACTCTTTTTTTTTGCCACTTTTGGCCCTTTTTTGCAACTCTCTGGGTGTTTTCCAGGTTTTTCCAACCAAAAATCAAAGATGAAATTGAATCATTTAAAAACCTCACAATCCAATTTAATGTAGTCAATGGGTGTTTTTTTTAGATATTTGTAAGTGAGAGGAGAAAATTCACATTCTCTTCCCCATTTATGGTAAAAAAATTAAAAAAAAATTAAAAAAACCCATATCAAAGTCAAAACCTCGAAAATATAAAAAGACAAATTTATCAAAGGAGCTCTGAAGACCTAAATAATATCAAAGAGAAATGGGAAAAGGAGATTTAAAATCAGTCTTTACATGTAAAAGGATGAAGACAGAGCTGTTGTTTTGGTGTTTTCAGAATCATTTTCAACATTCTTATCGTCACAGACTCGACTGCGCTCAGATACATCTGTGTTTCATCGCCGTGCTAAGTGACGGCGAGCGTCAGAAAAGGCACATTAGTCGTCCTTGAGCTGCTGCCTTTACATACGACGCTCCATCTTCTTTATCTCCCACAAGAAAAGCTTCCTGCAGGTTAATGCTTCACAGGTAATAACTTTCCCCAGACTCTAAAAAGTGGGTACACGACTCTAAAGCTTCCTTTTTTCTCTTTTCTGAAAACATGCTCCATCACGTGAAAAGAAAAGCAATTTAAAGCTTCTGCTCCGTGAAGTTTGAAGACACAAAAATGCGTTTGAGGCGGTGACGCCGCGTTCACGTCGGAGGTATTTTAATGGAAAGCTGATGAATGAAGAGTTTCACAAGAACATGGAAGCTCTTTGAGGGAGGCCCCCCCCCTCAGGTGTGTGTGTCTGTCTCTGTATTTTATGGCTCTGACTCAAAACGAAGCTGCACATGTGTGTGTGTGTGTGTGTGTGTGTGTGTGGTACTTTATGTTCCTGAGAGAGGGGGGTCGGCTGATAACCACGGGTACAAATTTCAGATTGGGACACATTTTATTGAGCCAACCTTTGGACATCCTCAGCGCTTCCAACCATAAAACTGAAAGAGAACAACGACACTCCCAAGGTCTTTAGACGCCCACTACACACACACACACACACACACACACACATACATATAACACTGCAGAGAACGCACAGCAGCGCAGACACCTTGAACCTGACAGGGTTTGTTGGAGTGGGTGAGGTGGGGGAGGTTGGAGAGGCACAGTCACATCGTTTAACTCTCAGTCTGCAGGTGACAAATAACACTCCAGAAACGTTTGAGTTCCATTAAAACAGGTTTCAGGCTCAAAGGTGCCAAGTCTCAGACACTGGAGCCAGCAAAACATCTAATCGCAGACAGTAAAATATTTCTATAACCTAAAATGTGTCAGATACCAGGTAAACTTTTTTGCAGAAGATGTTTTCTGTTCTACACCAGAGTTACTCAACCAAAGAGACAAACTATTGAAAACTACCTTTACAAAAGAAGCAATGTAAGTGATGAAAAGTGGCAAAAATAGCGAGAAGTAGCAATAAAATAAGTTTGAGGTAGCAAAATGGTCAAGAAAAATGGGCAAAAATACTCAGAAAGTTACAATAAATGGTCAAAAAGTGGTGAAAAAAGATTAAAAGTGATTAAGATGGTCAAAATAAATTTGGAAAATAATCCGAGAAATGGGAAAAGGAGATTTAAAATCAGTCTTTACATGTAAAAGGATGAAGATAGAGCTGTTTTGGTGTTTTCAGAATCATTTTCAACATTCTTATCGTCACAGACTTGACTGCGTCATAAACATTTTTGTGACTAAAAAAGTGGGTCTGGAACCACATCTATGAAGGAAAAGACCAGTTTCTGTCATTTTTCTGATTCTTTCTCTTTCGTTTCCTGCACATTTTAAGAGCATTACACGACGTTTTGCAGGAGAATACTGTTCAATAATGTTCAACCATGAGGGTCTGGTCCCACAGTTTGTTCAGCTCTTCTCTGCCTGAGGAGAAAAAGAAAACTCTGGACCCAGAGTCTGCAGAGCGTCTCATTTAGAGGAAGAGAAAAGATCTGGGCTCATGAAAACTCAGAAGTCAAACACTCGTGTAAAAGCTGCAGAGGTTTCGCTCTCTCACAGCTCCAGACCTCATTACAGCCGAGCGGGAGGCTACTGCAGCCCGCGCCGTGTCAGCGGTTAATTGCACTTACCAAAGAGCACACACACACACACACATACACACACAAGAAACATGCAACCATAATGCACAGAGTCAAACAAACACACACACACACACACACACAATACAAACAACATAAATATGTCAACAGGTTGTCCTCAATCACAGCAGGTGCTCACTCCTGTAAGCAAAACAAATTGTGAGGCTAGTTACCAGCCTCTGTGTGTGTGTGTGTGTGTGTGTGTGTGTGTGTGTGTAAGCAGTATAGGGGGTTTGTAATATTAATTGCATAGCATCTTATTTGAGTTTGACACTTGGAGAGAGTTTATGAATAATTAAACGACCACTGTACCCCACTCAGTGGAGAGCATCTCTCACACACACACACACACGCACACACACACATTTGTGTATGTGATGAGGGGCTTAAGAGCATATTTACACACACACATACCAGTCACATTTATATGCAGCGAGAAAAGATGCAGCTTCATGCAGAAACATAACGTTACACAAGCAAACAGGGAGAAAATAATTCATGTGCATATCTCACACACATACACACACACACACACACACAAGTCGCTGTGTGATGCAGAGAACACACACACACACACACACACTCGCGCAGAAACAAGAGAATAAAACCCCAAATCAAAGAGTAATGTCACATGCTAATGTGTGTGTGCATATTTTATGGTGTTTCCATTAAGTTGTCCTGCAGCAGGCGCACAACACACACACACACACACACACACACACACACACACACACACAGAATTCTGTGTGTGTGTGTGTGTGTGTGCAAGAGAAACAAAGCTAAAGGCAATTCAATGAGAAATATTCATGAGACTGAATTTAAAGTTCACTGAGCTCTGGAAATTTGAGGCGGCGCTTTTTTCCATTGTGTCCTGCCCAATGATGTCACTTCCTGTTTTATATCTGAGATCCATCCAAACACACAAATACATCCATTCTGCTGAGTCATTATCTGTACGTTAAGTAGCTCTTCTGACAAGATAATTAACATCATCTAATTTCACTACACTGAGAGTTTCTTTAACACTTTTAATCCCTGAGACCTCACTTTGATAAGAGAGAGAAAAAAACATCCATATTTATGTCATTCTGAACTTTTGTGCAATCTCACTCTTCAGACTCTACATTTTATCACTGGAGTATCTCACAGGCCACCTGGACTCATTTTGTTATTTCAGCCTTATAGGAGTCAGAGATTAAACCCTGAAAGCTCATTTTCTCCTCTTAAAAGAGCCATTTGAGTTTTTTCTCTTGCCCCTATAGTTGAAGAGTTACGGTAATGAGACCAGTACCTACTTTTGATTGGGGTGTTGTTGCAGTTAGGCTGTAAATATGCAAATCGCTGCTATGAAAATGGTTTTTGCTTGTTGTGTACATGACTTCTGGTACTTCCAGACCCAGCCAACCACTTTAGCATTGTGTCATATTTTCAGACCGGAGGTTTCCGCTTGGTTTTGGCGCCCAAGAGAGCACTGAAGTGTGTTTTTTGGCGTATGAGGAGGAAGTTTATCATGTTATCACCAGCCATAGGAGCAGATTAGAGCCTGACTGATATGGGAGTTTTGGATACTGGGGGTAAAAGAAAGCTGATATCTAATATATTGGCCGATATCCCACACACAGTTGTGCCTGAAAGTTTACACCCCCTCCAGCAGAATTTTCTGATTTTTTTTGCCTTTTCCCAGAAAATATGAATGATTACACAAAAACCTTTCTGTCACTCATGGTTAGAGGTTGGATGAAGACTTTTATGCACAACTGTTAGTCGCTGATACATGAAATAAGAAGATTGATATACACAGGATAGATACTGTACACGAACACAAATTGTTGTAATACTGACACAGTAACGTTACAATGCCTTGTTATAGTCTTTTGTCAGAAAAAGGTGGACGTATGTATTGACAGAAGCATCTATCTCTGTTTATTTTGCAAAAAAAAAAAAGCATCTTACACGGCGTTAGAGTGCCATATTAAAGTCTTAAGGTGGGTAATGGTGGACGTGTGAATTAACAGTAACGTTTATTATTGTCAGAGGGTCGCATGCAGCCTGACACAGACACAGGAGCAGGAACAACACGATCTCCACACAGAAAAAAAAAAGCTTATACACTCTCTGACAAAAGTCTTGTCACATATCCAAGTTGTAAGAGCAGCAAATAATTACTTGACTTGTAGTTGATCAATTGGAATCAGAAATGGCTTATATGAAAGGTAAAGGCCTCTAGATTATGCTTATTATACCAAAATAAAGTCTCATCATTCATTAATTTTTTATCATTTAATTAGGACAGAAAGATCAGATTTTGCTTGGACAAAAGTCTTGTCGCATACAAAAACAATTCATGGTAGAAATTATACTTTAATTTGAAAACATGCTACAATACGTTCAGAACATAAAGTCACGGTGTCTTGGGAAAAAGAATTAATATGGTATATGACTCCCATGAGCTTGGAGGACTGCATCCATGCGTCTCGGCAATGACTCAAATAACTTATTGATGAAGTCGACTGGAATGGCAAAGAAACAGGTGTCATGGGCTTTACCAAGCTGTAAACATCACACCACTTTTTGACGGTTTCATTTCCCACCCAGTTATTAATGTGAGGGCCCTTGACATTAAAAATAACCATTTATTGTAAAAATTAAATGATTAGAAATAAAGTTAGACGCCATTTTAAGTTACTTTGTCCTTGTGCGACAAGACTTTTGTCAGGGACTATACATCTGCTACATAATGGCCGATGTCGATTAATCGGTGACACACTATAATCCCCCAATTAATTGGTCGGGCTCTAGGGCACAAGGAGGACACTTCAGCATTTGTTTTGGCCCCTAAGAAGGCCCAGCACTAAAGGGGACACTTTAGTGGGCGTTTAGCTCCTAATAGGACTCTTAAGCGCATATTTTGCCTCCATAGACGGCACATTAGCGCATGTTTTTTTGGCAATTGGACCAACAGTTGCCCCCCTCTGTGCACACCACTGCATGAGTGTTATTTGCGGTTGTGTATCTGCAGACTCTTTGCAGAATAAAATGAAGCTGCTTGGGTTGGTTTGGGGTGGAGCTTTGAGCTCTTAGGTGACATTTACATTCTTTACTGAGGTACTCTTACACGACATACTCTTTGACTGCACACTGTCGTGTCTCTCTGCTCCAAGAAAAAAAAAAAAAAAGTCGTCTGTACAATAGTGGTGCTTCTTTAGGTGAGACAGGACCAGACTCAGACGACCGGAGGTAGGTCTTCGAAGGTAATTGGTCACTGTCTCTCTCTCGGAGAGGGAGAGAGGGAGAGGGGATGATTTAATCCTACACACCCTCATCTCCTCTCTAATTCAGCTGAAGCCCTGACCTCCATCCCTCCATCCATCCATCCATCCAGACCCTCATCTATACGTCCCTCCACCCCCACCACCAGGGGTATGAGGGGTGAGGGGCGAGGGTGGAGGAGGAGGAGAGGGAGGAAGGGATCAAAGTCATCCTGTCGTTTGTTTCCCACTGCCCTACTTTCCTGTGCTGCACCGCGCTCACACATGAGACCATGTGGGCCACTGGCCTACAGCTCCAACGTGAGTGTGTGTGTTTATCTACTGTATATAACACAGTTTATATATATGTGTGTGTGTGTGTGTGTGACAAAGATTTCTAGGCATGTAGCTTTGCAGTGTGTGTGCAGCAGCATGGTTCAGGGCGTAGATATGTGTGTGTTAGTGTGTGTTAGTGTGTGTCCCTGAGGGGGGAGTGAGGCATGCAGGGAGGTAAACTCTGCTCTCCTCCTCCTCTCTTCCTCCTCTCCGTCTTTATTGACTGCAGCCCGGCTGTATTCCTGTCTTTTCTCCCTGACTGTTCACCTGACTGCTGCCTACACGCTCACCTGCTCGCCTGTTTGTTTACCTGCTGGAGGGACGTCTGCCCGTCTGTGTGAACACTTTCCTGACACTGAAAAAAATAAACACGGCGCCATCGAAGAGAAGTCCCACAATCAGGGCACGGCGAGCAGAGCAGAGCAGAGCGCTCAGCATCAGGCTCTTCTCCTACAAACCTGTTCGCTTCACTCACATTTCTGCTCGTTTTTCACCTTCGTAGTTTTACTCAAGTCATTTTCTCTTTGAATTAATCCATACAGCAAGTTCAGAGAGTGGTATTAAACCTGTGAAGCTGCTGTGTTGTCTCTACTGATCCTCGGTGTAAGTGAAGGTTAATACACGCAGAAAAGTTAAAAAAATGTGGGCTCTGTTTTTAATCTCTGGGAGCAAATAAAAGTGGTATGGACAGAAAAAGACGACTATGAGCCTTTTTCCACTGACCCGTCTTAGCCCTGCTCTACTCACCTCGACCCGGTTTGTGTTGCATTTCCACAGGCGCGGTACTTCGGGTAAAACGCCAGGTTTTAGTACCTACTCTACCCTGGTTCTAAGAGAGTAAAGCTGATACTAAAAGGTGACGTCGACGGACTGCCGGTCACTCATTGGTCAGAGAATGACGTCACCAAAACTGTCGTACTTCTCGCCGCCTGCAGTCTTTTTTTTTTTTGCTTTCTTTAAATATAGTTTGATATAGTTTTTTAATATAGTATTTAGAAATTGTGCAGTAACAGTTAAAACTCTGGGTAAAAAGAGAGAAATTTTGCCATAAAAAGTCAGAATCCTGAGATTTAACTTAAAATTTTGAGTTAAAAAAACAGAATTATGAAATAAAAAGCCAAAACGGTTAAAATTTTGCTTTACAAAGTCAAATTCTGAAATAAAATGTAAAATTTTGCTATAAAAAGTCGAAATTCTGTGATTTAAAGTTCAAAAATTTGAAATAAACTAATTTCTGAAATTATTTTGTGGAGGTATTTAGAAATTTTTCTGTAAAAAGTTAAAAATTTTAATAAAAAAGGAGAAATTCTGCAATAAAAAGTCAAAATTCTGAGATGAAAATTGAAATTTTGAGATAAAAAGTCGGAATTATGCGATGAAAAGTCAAAATTCTGAGTAAAAAAGGAGAATTCTGTGATTAAAAGTCAGAATCCTGAGGTGTAGCTTGAAATTTTGTGTTCAAAAAACAGAATTATGTAATAAAAAGCCAAAACTCTAAGAAAAACAGTTAAAATTTTGCGTTACAAAGTCAAACTCTGAAATAAAATGTGAAATTTTGCAATAAAAAGTCAAAATTCTGCGATTAAAAGTTTAAAATTCTGTGGAAAAAAGGTCAAAATTTTGAAATAGGTCAAATTCTGAAATTAAAGGGAACTATTTTGTGGTAGTATTTATAATTTTTTCTGTAAAAAGGTTAAAATTTCTGTAAAAAAGTAGAAATTTTGCTATCAAAAGTCAAAATCCTGAGATGTAACTTGAAATTTTGAGTTAAAAGTCAGAATTGTGTGATAAACAGTCAAAACTTTAAGATAAGACGTTTAAACTTTGCATTTAAAAGGCAAATTCTGTAACAAAAGGAGATACAATTTTGAAATATATGACTAAAAAGTCAAAATTTGGTGATAAAAAGGTGGAGTTAGGTGGAAAAAAATGCCAATGAATCCAATCTGTCACTTTTATATTTGTCCTCTGTGAAATTGGCAGGACAACTCCCAGGACAACATGCTTTTTCAAGTATGTCGTACTGATTTTAAGTTGAATTGAATTACTGAATCTGAGCTTGTAGTTTCTGAATTTGAGGAATTTCAGTTTCTCTTGGCACATATCTCGGTCTGTAAGTGAGGAGAGACAGAAACCGCAGCATTGAAGACGAACACCTCAGAATATGAAGTTTGTACTCCAGTCACGGCCCCGGGCTCACAGGACGCTCATGTAACTTTTTATTTGCGTGTGTAGAAGTGTCAGAAATCTCTTCGTTAATCTCAAAGCCACGTTACTGAATCAATGACACAGAAACAGAAAAATATCCCTCCCTGCAGCACATTCCTCCATGTATTTGCACAAGAAATGATCTGGATTAATGTAAATGTGGCTGAATTTACACATCTCTCCCTCCAAAGACTGAATAACTCTGAATAACTCTGAATAATTCTGCCCTGATAATGATGACGTGCATGAAAGATGAGGGGAATCATCCATAAAGGAGAAGACGGAGAAGAGGAAGAAGAAGAGGAGATTATATTCTTAAAGCTTCCTGCAGAAGCTTCCTGCAAACCTGCATGAGAGCGGAGAGAGGGAGAGTTGGAGGAAAAAGTCATAAATGATGGATGGAGAGAGAGAGAGATGGAGGAGGGGGATGAGAGTCCACTCATGTGTTTGACCCACTCTCTCCTTGTCACTCCTCTATCAGGGGAAAAAGAGGAACAGGCCAAATATCAGGAGACAGAGACAATTATGTCGACCATGTTCTGAAAAAACAACAACAAAAAAAGCCAATTTCACAGAGGACAAATATAAAAGTGACAGATTGGATTCATTGGCATTTTTTTCCACCTAGCTCCACTTTTTTATCACCAAATTTTGACTTTTTAGTCATATATTTCAAAATTGTATCTCCGAAATTTGACTTTTTAAGCAAAATTTTACCTTTTGTTACAGAATTTGCCTTTTAAATGCAAAGTTTTAACTTCTTATCTCAAAGTTTTGACTGTTTATCACACAATTCTGACTTTTAACTCAAAATTTCAAGTTACATCTCAGGATTCTGACTTTTGATAGCAAAATTTCTCTTTTTTTAACTAAAATTTTTTACTTTTTACAGAAAAAATTATAAATGCTACCACAAAATAGTTCCCTTTAATTCCAGAATTTGACCTATTTCAAAATTTTGACCTTTTTTTCCACAGAATTTTAAACTTTCAAACACAGAATTTTGACTTTTTATTGCAAAATTGTACATTTTATTTCAGAATTTGACTTTGTAACACAAAATTTTAACTGTTTTTCTTAGAGTTTTGGCATTTAATTACATAATTCCGTTTTTTTAACACAAAATTTCGAGTTACACCTCAGGATTCTGACTTTTAATCGCAAAATTCTCCTTTTTTAACTCAGAATTTTGACTTTTCATCACACAATTCCGACTTCTTATCTCAAAATTTCAATTTTCATCTCAGAATTTTGACTTTTTAATGCAGACTTTCTCCTTTTTTTATTAAAATTTAACTTTTTACAGAAAAATTCCTAAATACTACCACAAAATAGTTCCCTTTAATTTCAGAAATTGACTTATTTCACAGAATTTTAAACTTTTAATCCCAGAATTTTGACTTCATATAGCAAAATTTTACATTTTATTTCACAATTTGACTTTTTATAGCAAAATTTTACTTTTTATTTCACAATTTGACTTTGTAACGCAAAATTTTAACTGTTTTTCTATGAGTTTTTGGCTTTTTATTTCATAATTCTGTTTTTTGAACTCAAAATTTAAAGTTAAATCTCAGGATTCTGACTTTTTATGGCAAAATTTCCCTCTTTTTACCCAGAGTTTTAACAGTTACTGCACAAATTCTAAATGCTATATTAAAATAGTTCCCTTTTATTTCATAATTTGACTTATCACAAAGTTTTAACCTTTTATGACAAAATTTCCAACTTTCAAACCCAGCATTTTCACTTTTAATTACATATTTTAAGATTTTATCACAGAATTTGACGTTTTATTGCAAAATCTCACATCTTATTTCAGAGTTTTGACTATTTGACACAAACTCTTAACTTTTTATCTCAGAGTTTTGACTGTTTATCACACAATTCTGAATTTTATCTCAAAATTTCAATTTTCATCTTAGAATCCTCATCTTTTTTAACCAGAATTTTTAACTTTTTTTACAGCAAAATTTCTAAATACTATCACAAAATAGTTCCCTTTTATTTCAGAGTTTTGACTTGCCTTAAAATTTTGACGCTTTAATCTAAAAAATACCTTCTTTTATCTCAAAGTTTTACACTTTTTATCTCAAACTTTTTTCTCTCTCTATTGTAGAATTTGACTTCATCTCATAATTTTGACTTTTTATCTGGAAATTTCATCTCACTAGGGCAAAAAAAAATTCTTAACCAAGCCAAGTTATCATTTTTATTTTATCAACTGGCTGTGGAGGCATTCAATAAAGATACCTCGCCACATACCTCAATAAAAGAACAACAAAAAAAATTATTTATCTTGTGAAAAACTATCAATAAATACATAATTTTCCACCGAAAAGGAGGAACACGTCCAGGTACAGGAGGATGTTTGGTCACTCTAGAGCAGTGGTCCCCAACCTTTTCCAACTCAGGGCCCACTTTAAAGTCTCAAAAATGTTTCTTACCCAATAAATATGAAGGCTCATTAATGCTTTGACCCAATATGTAAGTGAAAAAATGTTATCAAACCCAAATTTTAACAACTGGTCAATATTGTCACAGATGCCGAGGCCAAAATGCATTAACTTTTTACAGTGTATCAAGTTGTGAAATTGTGGGTCAGTTATTATTATATTTTCAGTTTTATTTCCTTTTTTTTGGTACATGTCAGGTTGTTGTTGCATTTTGGGGTCATGTTACATACTGGGCTCTAACATGATCTCTTAAAGGTTTTTTTTCCTATATGCATATATGAACAGTTTTAATTTGTTCAAAACTTATCTGAGTTTTAACATACTTCATTATTCTGTATATTTGTATCTTTGTAATATCACCCTCCACTAAAATCAAGCTATTTTGGAAATGATTTGGCGGCCCACTTGCAAGACCTTCGCGGCCCAACAAGGGGCCACGGACCACAGGTTGGGAATCAGTGACATAGAGACGATGTCAAGCTCAGTGTCAGCTGATCAATATATTGGTCTTTTTTAACACCCGCCATTTTGTCCTCTGTCTTTGCATGCTCCCCTCACTCCTAGAAAACGCTCTGCAGCAGACGGGCGGGTCAGCGGCACAGAGGGGATGAGGTTTGGTCGCCTCTTTGAGCCTCACCAGGGGATGAGAGGATGCTCGCCGTGGAGGGGCCACTTCTACAGATCTCTGCGTGGAGTGGAGTGGAGAGCGCACTCACACACACACGCTCTCTCAGACGTATCCACACACACACACTCAGCGCCTCGGAGAGCGGCGGGATATGAACGCTGGGGGAATGAGTCTGTACGTGGTGACCCGGCCCGCCTGGCAGCCAGAATGAGTTCTATCCAAGGTTGGATCCTCTGGCGTTGGAGGGATAAATCCAGACTGACAGCTGGAGTCAAGGTTAGTGTTACTGCAGCACAATGGTTTGTCACTAACACTTCATCCTGCTGCTGCCGAGGGGAAAATTATATCTTCAGGAGGAAAAGGCTTCCAGCTACGAGGAGCGATCGTTCTCCCAGGGAGGCTTCAGGGATTGATTGTTGGACCAATCACAGCGAGCGGAGAGGCTCAGAAACTGTGTCAGGTTGGATTTGATGAAAGAAATACAACAAAAGATTCTGTACAGGGAAATTATGATTAAAATCAGTGAGAAGGAAAATGAATCATGAGGGAGTGCTTTTACACAGCAGGGGGCACTGTCTGTCTCAGACTTTAGACTGTACCTTAATTAAGGTATTTAGATAAGGGCATGTTCTGCTGCAGGAGTGCCACATGGAGGGGCGGGTGTCACTTGTCCCCGCACATGGCACAATTCTTGAGAAACAGCCACAAAAGTGCTCTCCTGGGAGCCAAAAAACACAGTGAAGTGTTCTGTTGGGAGTCCAAAAACCCACCAAAGTGCCCTCTTTTAAGACAAGAAACATACCAAAGTGCCGTCTTGGGAGCCAAACTTGCACAAAAATGCCCTCTTTGGAGTTAAAACCATAGACTGTATAAAGAGTGGACGTAACAACGTTCGGCTCAAACCGAAGCATCCAGCAGATGCCCCGCCCCCTGGTGTCTGGCTGCAGTATAGGTCATAAGCCCCGCCCCCTGGTGTCTGGCTGCAGTATAGGTCATAAGCCCCGCCTCCCCATGTATTCCAGATATGAGCCGGGAAAACTTTAAAAAATTACGATACCTCGAAGAAACGTTTCTCTCATCCTTACACTAAGGTGGTATGACGATGTCATCTGGCTGCATGGTGTTCAGGTGTTTTTTTTCCTGAGAAGTTAGTTTCTCATTAGTTTTTGGACGTTAAAAACCGCGATATAAGTTTCGTTTTACGATACTTTACAGCTGCTGTTCGTGAGTAGTTTTTACCGGGGATATAAGAAACTTCAGGAAAGAGCCAAAAGGAGACTAAACCTTCTGAAGAAGAAGAAATAAATATTTTTATTTCTCTTTTTTACTCTGCTCCACCAGAAATTCTCTACTGCGCAGACTCTGGCTGCACGATGGCGGCTAGAGAAATGGGGTTTTTTGGCCTCAAAAACGTAGAACGGTGACAGGTGGAAGCACGCTGTCCATTCTATATACAGTCATAGTTTATAACATGTTTACCCTCTAATGAAAGTAAAAAGTCAAAAATTTGAAGAAAGAAAATGAAAACATTTAAGGTGTGCAGGAACATCTTACGGAGAATAAAAACACAGTCTGATCTCCAGTTCCTCCATTAAAACCATTGACTTTAGGAGAAAATGACTTTAAAAATCTGTAACCATGCATATTTTCTTTTTGTAATTCAGGGATGTTTCTCTTTTTTAATCATGAGTTGATCTTATGAAAAAATATGTAAATGCTTTGACACTGGAGAGTCATAATGAGACTCTTTATTTCAGTTGCTCCTGCTTCTTTTATGGACTGTGACACAGCTTCAAACTATTAAACAGTGTGATGTGATCATAAAAGCAGAATATTTAAAGTCTGATGAACATTTAGAGGCACACTGGGGCAGTTTTTACAGATAAACAAAAGCTAAAGAGCGTCAGAGCTTCACTTCAGCTCCTCTTCCTCCTTAAAGACCAAACGCTGAACCTGAAGTGTCCCTGTTGAGTTTTTTAACCCCGTCTACAGGTGGGACCAGGCTCAGGGTCAGGACCAGGTTTACTGTGACGGCTTTTCCTGGAAGGTCCACTAATCTTCTGCTCCGACACGTGCTCCTCAGACGGCGAGGCTTTTTGATGCAACTTTCAGCAGCAGCAGCAGCAGCGGTGGTGGTGGTGGTGGTGGCGGCGGCGGCGTTGGCTCCACTCATCAGCTGGCCCTGAGCCACACGTTTTCAAACTGCCACTCCGAAGCATCATACAGTAAAAGCTTTGCACTTCAGCTGTCACTCTGCGCTTAAGTGGAGGGGGAGAGAAGAAAAAGCGAGGTGGCGGTCAGAGGCTCTTAAAAGTGATTTACTAGCTGCCTCTGAGCTGGACACGGGCGAACGTGTGTGTGTGTGTGTGTGTGTGTGTGTGTGTGGACCATCTGCTCTGGTGAAATGAGCTGCTACTCCAGTTAAATGCCCTGACAGCTTGCTGGTTGGGAAAAAACACCCACCTGATTTTAACTCTGGGAGTTACAGCAACCACAAGCTCTTTGGCTGAGCTCTCAAACCCCGAACAGGAGGAGGAGGAGGAGGAGGAGGAGGAGGAGCAGCTCCTCCATCAGTGCTGCTGCTGCTGCTGCTGCTGAGAGTTCCCCACAGCGCTGAGAGTTCAGGAGGCTTTCAGCTCCGGGAGAATACAGTAATGAAAGTTAAAAATATTTCAGCTCCAGACTTCACACAGGTATTACTGAGGTCTCATAGCAACAACGAGAGCCGCGACCTCCACTCCTGAGCGTCTCTCTGAGCACCGAGACGTCAGAGCAGAAAAAACATAGATATTTTCAAGGGCTCTAAATCAGAAATGTGCACGTTTTTGACTTTTTGGTCATAAGTATATTGTCTGTTTTGGGTTATTTTTACCTTTATGTATATTGTTGTAGTGTCTGATTTTAGTTTTTCTGGTTATGTCTTCGTAAGTGTTTTCTAAATGTTGTAATGTTTGAAAATTCTCCAATAAAACTGTTATTGAAAAAAAAAAAAAAAAAAAAGAAATGTGCACGTTTAGTCGTCCAAACCACGAAGGCTGCACAATATATCCCGTTCAGTATCGTCATTGCAATATGCATAATATTCGTATCACAGGGTTGTGGTATAAATTTAAACTATTTGATTAAGTGTCTGTTAGGGATGGAACTAGGGCTGAACGGTTTTAGAAAAAGATCTAATTGCAATTTTTCTGGCAGATACAGCGGATTCACGATTTAGATGAGCACTGGTAGGACACAACCAGGATACACTAACGTTACACGGTAAGGACATGAAGGAGCTTGTGTTACTTAATCAAAGTGATAGATGTCACCTGACTAAGTTTGAGCAGAAGAGATGATGAATAAATACCTAAAACGTGATGAACCAAACATGAAAACTGCAAATAGAGACATGTTTTTAATAGTTCCTGTACGTCCAAGAGTTCAGGTTAGGCTCAGATGACTTTTCACTCACTTTCAGGTAGGGCTGAATGATTTTAGAAAAAGACCTAATTGCGATTTTTCTGGCAGATACACCGATTCCAATTGGATTCACGGTTTTCTTTAAATCATGCTTTAGTGAACTTTTCACAATTTACAGTGACATTTACAAACTTGGCAGAAAATTACATCAATGTAAGGATAAAAATGAAAACTGAAGGTAAGAATTGTTTCAAACTTTTAAATAAAATGTCAATATTCTAATATAAAAAGTGAAAATTTTAATAAAGACAAAATTCTGAGACAAAAGTCAAGAATTTGAGATGAAAATTCTTAAGTTTGAGGAAATCAGTTTAAGATCATGTGGAAAAAAGTCCAAAATTTCTCAATTAAGATCAAAAGTCTAAGTTTAAAAGTTGAAATTTTGATGTTTTTTTGTCAGAACAGGCTCTAAGTTTGTTTTTCAGCACTAATTTGGATCTTCTGATTGCACATTTTACCTCCTCTTTCCCACCTTGTATGATTTCATGAGCTGCCATAAAACTTGAAAGCGAGCACATGAGGGAGGGAGAGGGAAAAAAAGCATAATACCAGACTAGGCTCCTGCCGGGGGGAAACAGTTTGGGATTAGGAAGAAAAACACTTCCACACATAAGCGAGATATTAAACTATTACAACAAATAAACTCAAAGACTTGCACATGTGGGAGGGGGAAGGGTGAGGGGGAAAAGGGGGTGTCACAGCTCAGACACTGATCTCAGCAGACTGCGCTGTAACGAGGGAGAGAGGAGGTTCAGGGCCATGAAGGTGTTGAGTTCAAGGGGTGTGTGTGTGTTTGTGTGTGTTATGTATCTTTGTGTAATCGACCTTTTTCTCTTCCCTTAACGGACCATCTTCACAACACGCTTGATGCTTGTTCTAGTAATGTCTTCAAACTTTACTTTTCATTGATTCACGTCTCTGGAAAAAGATTATTCAAACCTACAAAAAAGCAAAACGCAGGAGGAGGACAAACCCTGTGAACCAATGTCTCTGAGAAATGCAGTGTTGCCAGATTTCAGGATAGAAACAAGCAACCAGCTCTACGGAAACAAGCCATAAACAAGCAACTACACTTCAGAAAATGAAATTAAACACCCATAACCTGTGACTGGTGAGATTTACACGCAACTTTACAGACAAACAAGCCCTGAGTCGCTTATAATAGGCAGACTTGGCAACCACTGTACAATGATGCACAACTTTTGGTGCTAAAACCAATTCCCTCCTGAATATTGCATCTAAGTTAAGAGGAGTAGAAATGGATCCATTTCAAATTAAGTGTGCAGGCATTTCAACCAAGGTGAGAAGTTTTTACCTGGTTATGAAAAAAAAAAAAAAAACTATGATGATCTCCTGCGGCTCAAAGAGAGTTTCTCTTCCTCCTCAAGAGAGAGGAAGATCTTGATGGAGATCGGTTGGAGCACTTACTCTCGCTCGGCACTTAGCTGTCAACTTTGCTCATATCAACACACACACACACAAATACACACACACACACACACACACACCTGGCCTCCTCTCAGTACCACGTCACGCTCCATTGTCTTGGTTCAGTAACAACTTACACAACAACGAGACGACGACGGCGTAGTTGTGAGTGTAGTACAGTGCAGAAAAGAGCCATTCAAATATGCATGTGCAAGGTCAGACACACACACACACACACACACACACACATACACACACACACACGGCCCACTTGTTACAGTAGAAGGTAATTGGTGTATTCTTGCAGCGTTGTGAAACAATGCGGCTGCCTTCACAGTGAGAGCTTCTCTCTGCAGGGAGGCTTTTAGTGCACAGAGAGAGAGAGAGAAAATTCAGTGTGTGTGTGTGTGTGTGTGTGTGTGTGAGGGGAGATTTGAGCGACAGCAGGTCGAGGATTAAAGTCGGAGGACAGAATCAGGAAGAAGTGACAGAGGAGTAAAAGAAAGAAAGAGCAGGACTCCACATCCTGACCCTGTTAATATCTGACTCGCCTCCTTTTTGAATTCACCACAACCTGTTTCTGCTGTTTCACCAAAGGATCAAACTGTCTGCCTTTAGCAGAGAACGACATCTGATCCAAAAACACACACACACACACACACACACACACAATCTGTTTTCTCCAGCAGCCCTGGAAGACGTCCTGAAAGTGCAGCGACGTTCCCCGAGATGAGGAATGAAGTGTGAAACAACGACAGAGAGAGGAGGAAACAAACACCTGAAGGAGCTGAGAGTCAGTCGCTGTTTACTCGTCCAACCAAACTCTCATCACAAGAGTCAAATCATCACGTCAGGAACAGGAACAAAGAGACACAACCTCGACTCTGAAACAGAACAAGGCCCAGCTTCAGGCCAGTTTCTCTCCACCAGCAGAGAGAGGAGGAATAAAAAAAAGCAGCGTTTTTTTTCTTTCTTACCGTCGTCCTCCTTGCTGTGGGCGTTCTGCGGACTGTGGCGCATCCTCTCGCCTCGGCTCGGCGGGCTCACGTCGGACGCTGCTCCCAGATCAGCTGTTAGCCATGTGGGCTCGCTCATCTCTGCCTCCTCCTCGCTGCTCAGTGAACTGTCATCCTACAGAGACAAACAGGAGTTAAACCAAGTCTGTGTCACCGAAACAAAGTTAGTGCAGCCACACTCCATCGATGTGATCGTCACGGGTGTTCGTCACTATTTTTATTTCCTTTATTGCAATCAAGATTTTGTGAGATTATTTCTGGGTTCCCATCTTATATGTTTTAAAACGAACTCATTGTTGAACATGAACAGTTACATTAATTACAGCACAACAACAACAACCCACTACCTCGACAACTGGGACTGATTTTTACACATTTTAACCACTTTTACCTTCTTTTTTCACACTTTAGGACAATTTTCTTTGATACTTTCTCACTATTTTCCAGATTCACTCCCAATTTTCTTGCCAATTTTTGTCATGTTTAGTGACTTTTCACTCTTTTTTATTTGTTGCCACATTTGGACCATTTTTTCCAACAAACTATGGTCCAAGTTTAATCCTAACTTTCTCATCATTTTTGTTGACTTTGCCTATTTTCACCACTTTCCACTGTTTTTTTGTCACTTTTTCCACCATTTTTGCTACTTTCTCAATTTTTTCAAAGTGTCATTCAAACTTTTTCTTGCTTTTTGGCCATTTTAGTCACTTTTTACTCTATTTTTGCTTCTTTTTCAGGGTTTCCAGATTTTATAGCCACTTAAATGCCAAATATTGTTGCTTTTTTTGGCAATTTTTAATACCTCACACCAAGTTTTATTGCTACTCTTTGATGTTTTTGCCTCTTTTTTTACCACTTAGATTGTTTCTTTTGTAAAGGTCGTTTTTAAAAGTTTATCTCTTTGGTTGAGTAACTCTGGTGTAGAAGGCCACTTCTTTTTTTTTGTCACGTCTTTTTCACCAATTGTTACCACAATTCACTGGTTTTTATCACTTTTCTCACCAATTTCGAAACTTTGACTCTTTTTTTATCACTTTTTTAAAAAAAATTCAACACTTTTTACCATTTTTTGTCACTTTGTCCGCTGTTTTTGGTTTCTTCACTTTCACCATTTTCACACTTTTTCATCAATTTTTGCTGCTTTTCACAGATTTTAAGCATCTTATCACCAATTTTGTCACTAATTTTACTGTTTTTGCCATTTATTTCACCAGTTTTAACACTTTTCAATGTTTTTCGACAATTTCTATTTCACCATGTCACCGCTATGTCACTACTTTGTCTTTTTACTCACAATTTTTTGTCACTTTTTTCACCAATTCGGTTCTTTTCCTTGTTTTTTTTAATTCCTCTTCTTTTTTTCACCATATTTAAGACTGCTAACTGTTTTTTACGTCACTCCTTTTCACAATTTTTGTCACTTTTTTCACTTTTTTTTTTGTTAATTTATTTCAACACTTCTCTTTTATGTCACTTTTTCACCAATTTTTAACACTTTCACTGGTTTTTGTCACTTTTCCCACCAATTTTAATACTTTGTGTCTATTTTTATCACTTTTTTCACAATTTTTCTGATCACTCACAATTTTTGGTCACTTATTTCAACAAATTCAGTTCTTTTCCCTGTGTTGTTTCTTTTGTTTTTCACTGGTTTTTGGCATCTTATGACCATTTGTGTCACTAATTTTACTGTTTTTGTCACTTATTTCACCAGTTTTAGTCACTTTTCACTCAATTTTTTTTGTTGTTGCCACATTTGGACCATTTTTTCCAACAAACTATGGTCCAAGTTTAATTTTTTTTGTGTGTTTTTTTTTTTTCCTGTGAGCCTGGAGGGAGGGGCTTGGAACATTTAAAGGGGCTGCCTTGGCCAGGCAGCTCAGTTGAGTTTGTAGAGGTCATAGTGCTGGTTACGAAGCAGGTAACAGGAGCAGCTCTTGACAGAAACTGCAGCATTGTTTGGTTGGTTTTTTTTCCCCTATCATGGGTGATTTTTCTTTGATTATTTTGTTTATTTGCTTGTAAATATTACCCTCACTGTAAATAAACCTCACCTTTCTTATTCTGACGACGTTGCCGACGACCTTTTTGTTTTTGGTAGGTTTTTTTTGCCCTTGTTTTTGCTTGGGCTGGAAAGAACCCTGTCACAAAAGGAATTCGAATCTTAGCAAAAGTGGAATAATTTGCTGTACACACAGAAATAAGGTGAAAAAACACAAATAGGATGTTGACTAACTGAAAACTAGTTTCATTTTACTTCAAAGAAGAAGGTCAGAGGTCGTTGTAACGTTTGCCTGAAGGTGAGAGTTTATTTTCAAAGTTTGGGAAACAGACAGTTTGAACGAGTTGGTTAAAAATCCTCTGAATGAATCCATGAAAAATAAATGTGCTAAATCAGCCGGATCCATTGGGAACAAGAAACGTTCCTGGAAATGAGTGAGAGATTATAAAAAGAGTATTCTGTGTTTCCAAATAAAGATTATCTCCCACTGTAAATTTGTCTGCCCTGTCATATTAATCCTCCCAAACTCAGATTAGCCAAATTCTCATGAATGAATCAGTTTTAATCCGTTTTTAATCTCCCCGTTGAGCGATGTGTGAGTGTCAGCATCCGCGCTGCAGCTGTCATGGCTGCTCCGCCGCTTTCACCCAAACATCAGAGGAAACAAGACGGCAGGCGGGGAATCAAACACAACACGGCGCCGGCTGTGCGAGAAGCACCTGCGGGCCGCGCTGGCAGCGGGGAACGCTACGCCGAGACGCCCCGGCCGCCTCCTCCCACCTCAGACTTTATCTGGGTTCAATCCAAAAAAACGCTGGGAATGAAAAATGCAGCGTCCCCGCGGGGAGCCGTGTTCTTTCAGCAGTCAGGAGCAGCCAAAAGCTGAATGTGAGCGTCAATACAGATTTTCCTGGAAAACCACTCACACACACACTCACACACACACACAGAGGAGACGAGGAGAGAGGAGGCAGTTTTTTATGAATGACTGTGTGCTTTGTTTTTGTATGTATCCTGTCCCTCTGGGGCCTCTGTAGTTTTTTTTTTCTGTACATGATTTACACCTTAAAATAAAACCTGATTTTTCTCTCACTGGTGTTTTTTTTTAGGAAAGCTTATTTCAGCTTCTGTCTGAGACGTTCCTTCTGATTGGCCAGTCCTCTAGAGTGGTGGTCCCCAAAGTGCGGGTCGGGACCCTTTGGGGGGTCGCGAGACAGTGAAAGGGGGTCGTGAAATGTGTCTCATAATCCAAAACTATTAACAATTCCACATTCTATCCATTTTTGTAAGAATAAAAGCATAAAAAGGGTTAAAGATAGTATAAAATGATGCAAACAGAAAATGTTTTATCTGTTTTTTTTGTTAAAGATTGATTTAGTGAACCCAGAAAAGTGCACATTAGTTGGTAAATTTTCCACCAATTAACTAAATTAAGTATCCTCATGAGTCTTTTTGTTAGTTTTTGTCTGCTTTTGGATTGGCCCATTCGTGTTGTACCACAGCAGGGGGGTCGCCAGTCTCCAATACTGCTATTTTGGGGGTCACAGGCTGAAAAGTTTGGGAACCCCTGCTCTAGAGACCTGTCAAGGAAGGAACTATGAGCAGGCTTTGGTGTTTGAGGCCCGCACCTCATATGTGTCATTAACCAGTCAGAAGAACAGGGGGATTCAGGGATTTCTCCACCTTATGAATATGTAGAGGTTTGAAAATCTGCACATGCTCAGTCTGAACATCCAGCATTGTGATGTTATCCATGTTTATAATATGACAAAGCAGAATACCCCTCTTTAATATCTTTATCATCTTTCTTGTTGATGTTGAGTGTGAGAAAAACCCTGATTTTAAAAGATTTGATGCCTATTGTCTGTACTTTTACAGTTTTAAGACACATTAAGTCTGAACGTCAGCCCTTTGTGGCCCAAATGTTGGACAAAGCACTGAGTCAAAACTGCCCCTTTGGAAGCCAAATCTGGGCCAAACTACTCTCTCTGGTGCCAAAACCTGCGCTATAAAGTGCTCTCTTGGGAACCAAAATAGGTGCAAAGGCAACCTCTCTGGGGCCAAAACACAAGCATCATTAAGTGTCCACTTGGGAGTTATAATATGTGACAAGGTAACCTCTGGGGAGCCGAAACATGCACTTTAAAGGGCCAAAACCATAGGCTGTATAATGAGTGGACGTAACGACGTTTGGCTCAAACTGAAGCCTCCAGCAGATGCCCCGCCCCCTGGTGTCTGGCTGCAGTATAGGTCATAAGCCCCGCCCCCTGGTGTCTGGCTGCAGTATAGGTCATAAGCCCCGCCTCCCCATGTATTCCAGATATGAGCCGGGAAAACTTTAAAAAATTATGATACCTCGTAGAAACGTTTCTCTCATCTTTACTCTAAGGTGGTATGATGATGTCATCTGGCTGCATGGTGTTCAGGTGTTTTTTTTTCTGAGAAGTTAGTTTCTCATTAGTTATTGGACGTTAAAAACCGTGATATAAGTTTCGTTTTACGATAGTTGACAGCTGCTGTTCGTGAGTAGTTTTTATCGGGGATATAAGAAACTTCGGGAAAGAGCCAAAAGGAGACTTAACCTTCTGAAGAAGAAGAAATAAATATTTTTATTTCTCTTTTTTACTTGGCTCCACCGGAAATTCTCTACTGCGCAGACTCTGGCTGCACAATGGTGGCTAGAGAAACGGGGTTTTTTGGCTTCAAAAACGTAGAACGGTGACAGGCGGAAGCACGCTGTTCATTCTATATACAGTCATTGGCCAAAACATCGTCATAAAGTGCTCTCTTAGGAGCAACAACTTGCATCATTAAGTGCATTGGGAGCCAAACCATGGGTCATTGAGTGCTTTCTAGGGAGCCAGAACATGCATCATAAAGTTCCCTCTTTGGATCCAAAACATGGATCATTAAATGCCCTCTTGGGAACAAAGACATGCTTCACAAAGTTCCCTCTTGAGAGCCAAAAATGCATCATAAAGAGCCCTATAAGCAACAAAAGCTTGGATCATTAAGTGCCTCCTTTACGGCCAAAACATGCATCATTGAATGCTTTCTTGGGAACCAAAATATGCATCAGAAAGTTCCCTCTTTGAAGCCAAAAATGCATCATAAAGTTCCCTCTTTGAAGCCAAAAATGCATCATAAAGTTCCCTCTTTGGAGCCAAAACATGTATAATTTGTGCCCTTTTGGGTGACAAAACACATGTGAAACTTCCCTCCTGGTTTGCAATACTTATATCTACCCTCTTGTCTGGTTAAAAACAATAAACTTCCCTATGGGGTGAAACAAATGCACCTGCTTTCCATGAATTTTGTGCAAACCACTGAGTAAAAGTGAAACAGTCAATAAACAAACATAAAACTAATGCACTTATCTTTGGCCACATCAAAGTGAAACATTTCTAATATTCTGCGAGCTACTTCTACACTTTTTGCAGAAATCACACTGCTGATATTTAATTTTGTGTTGTTAAATGTTGCTGAAATTCGCTGCTCTGAATGTGAGGGTGGTGTAATCAGCTGTAGACGTCCTGGAAGTTGTTTTGGAAAAGGAAACTAAGATGATTTCAGAGGAAACAGATAAATTATTGGAACCGAAACTTTGCTCTGGGTTGATAAAGGAAAGATTTTTTAGAAAGCTTTAACGACTCTTCAGTGCATGAAACCAGACTTCTATGTCTCATGATGAAAGAAGACAACACGTATTATAAAACACAAGCGATAAAACTATTTTTTACAGTTTGATAAATGAAGTAAGAGAAGAAATCAACCTCCTGCATCAAAGTCAGACACACTTCGCTATAAAACTGGACGTTAAATGAGAAGCGTTGAATCCTCCAGTATTGACGTAACTCCTGTGAACACTCTGCAGTCTTCAGCATTTAAGTCTCTGACACACACACACTAACACACACACACCTCTACGGTCGTTATCAGCATGTGAAGAGACCTGCACTTTCCGTAATGAGGTCCTTACGGCTACAACTGCTTTTATTACACACACAAGCTCACACACTCACACACACACGCTCTGCAAACAATGAAAAGATTAATGAATGAGCAAAGAACTCAGTGACATCCCAGCGAAGACGCAGGAAAACGTCTTTTTGTTGCTGCTGTCGATCTAAAAACGTCTTAAATTATAAAGGAAAAAAACGAAACCGTGAGGGAGAAGGTTCCAGACGAAGAAAAGGAAAATTCCCCTGCTACATTTTATGCTCATTTTACAAACATGTCATCCCTCACTCTGAGTAGGATGCATTATTCAGCGGCGTGCATGTGACAGGGAAAAAATGCTCAGCTAATGATGAGGGCTGCAGGGAGGAGTGACGGACAGGAGCAGGAGCGAGGGGGGAAAAAAAAGAGACGTCTTTTACCGCACATTCATACATAAATACATGTTTATTCACACACACACACACGAGGAGGGATAAAAACACACACCGAGCCGTGTTCACGTCTCTGTCTCTGATACACACAGACAGAGTCAAACTGAAACGATACTTCAGGATTAATTCTGCTAATAAGGAAACAGGCGCTGGGAGATTCATGCTAATGGAGCTCTGAAGGTCAGCGGGGAGTTTGGTGCGGCGGCGTGCAGAGGAGTGTGTGAGGTCGCTGAGTTCATGAGGGGGGTGAGGGGTGAGGGGTGAGGGGGTGGGTGTAGTCTAATCTTTCCTCCTGAACAACACCAGCTTTGAAATAAGAGGATTTTTATGGTTTGACACCAGAAACAAAAGAAAACATTCAGCAGTTTTTAAAAGACGTTAAAGGGTCAATGACGTGACATCCCCTTTT
This sequence comes from Thalassoma bifasciatum, assembly GCA_008086565.1. Taxonomy (NCBI): domain Eukaryota; kingdom Metazoa; phylum Chordata; class Actinopteri; order Labriformes; family Labridae; genus Thalassoma; species Thalassoma bifasciatum. Next base: position 102,956 of record RPOG01001789.1, read on the forward strand.
TTTTGTGTCTGAGTGCAATATTCCCTTCCATCATGAATTGAGTATTTCATCACATGTATTTCTTTATTCTATGAAACCTGTGTTATTTGAACACATCTTTAAACTATTAAAATATAACATGTTTTTTTGTGTTTTGGTTCCTCAAACCCCCAAAATGTCAGGTGGTGCAACCGTCCTGACAAGTATCCACAGTAATTAAACTCTAAAAATTGAATGTCAGTTATTGTAAATGGAAATTAAAAATACAGTGGCATTATTTTATGCTTGAACCTTTTTAAATAAAACATTCTTTGCAAATAAAAAGAATTTTAAAGCTGTTGNTTCTCTGAAATACTGATAAAAAAGGTTTTTTCACTTCATTGGTGACTGGAACAATTTCCATGTCAGGTGGTAAAACCAATGTAATAATGTGAAATGTTATTTTAACATCAAATTATTTATCTTATTCACAAATAAAAGAAATGAAACACACAAAATGAAAATGTATGAGTCACTACAGACACTTGAGAGATACTTGCCAATAATTTCACACAGAAAAAATAACAGGAACATATAAATATATTTTCATATATTTGGTTGCGCCACCTGACATTTTTGGGTGCTCAAATTAAAAATACTAAAAAATAATGAACCTAAAATCTTTGCAACCCCTTAGATTTTAAACTAATGTCTATGGAAGCAAACTGCTGAAAAAGTCCACTATGATGGGAGAAAATAGTGTTATATGTCACAAAGTCCTGATACACCCCGGCTTTAATCCGACATCGAACTTATAAAGACGATCTGCAGTGAGATCACACCTCTGAGTCCGTTTAAAGAAGAACGGACAGTTGAGTTAATCAAACTGCTTCTGTATCTCCTGAGTCCATGAGGCAGCTCTGACCCACATCTGTCCCTCACACAGGACGACTTTCCCTGGACCGGTCTCACTGGATTAACTCGCCTCAAACACTGAAGGTCTCTGAAAAAGACCTGAACCAGCAGAAATATCATCACACACCGATCGTTTCTCTTTCTGTGAACATCTGCTCAAATATTCGGACGTTTTTTTCCTCCCTCTCTCCTCAGAGATGAGAGGTTTGTGCCAGACTGATGGAGATATTTCCAGGTGATCTTCAGGTTTTTCTTCCCAAACGTGTGAACGCTTCAGATTTCTGTGTTAGTATCCGCTGTCGTAGAAAAAGGAAACGCCGACAGTGTCTGTGAAATCTGACAGTTTTTTGACAAACATTAGAGAGCGTGGGTGCGTAGAGGTGTTAATGTCAGACGGGGTTTGTTTTTCTCACTCCAGCCTCTGTGTGCTGAACACAATCAGCAGCGAAGCAGAGGTGGATGGAAGCACAGATAATGTAGACTCTGTTACGCCTCAGTTTTGACAGATTTGGCTGCAGCTCTCTGCGTTTTTATGTCTCCATTCTGATTCACAAGTAGCTGTGGGTGTGACCGCTGTCCTCTGGGTCCATGTTTTCCAGTTCGTCTGTTTGTGTCTTTGTTTGTCTGCATAAAAGCAAATCTTGACATACTTAAAGAGAGCGTATTGTGCTTCTTTAACTCTTTATTCTGTCCCTCTGGTTACATTGTCACATGATTTACACTCCAAAAAATCCAATTTTTCTTTCTCTGGTGTTTTAGAAAACTCTTATTTTAGAGTCTCGTGGTTTCTTCAAGACACTGTTTATGCAAAAAAAAAAACACGAAAAAATAAATCTGCGTTTGCACGGAAATGCTGAGGGACTGAAAGTAGTATGCATGCCAGGCCTGTAGTTGGCGATATTACTGTTTAAAACCATAGACTGTATAATGAGTGGACGTAATGACGTTCGGCTCAAACTGAAGCTTCCAGCAGATGCCCCGCCCCCTGGTGTCTGGCTGCAGTATAGGTCATAAGCTCCGCCTCCCCATGTATTCCAGATATGAGCCGGGAAAACTTTAAAAATTACGATACCTCATAGAAACGTTTCTCTAATCTTTACGCTAAGGTAGTATGATGATGTCATCTGGCTGCATGGTGTTCAGGTGTTTTTTTTCCTGAGAAGTTAGTTTCTCATTAGTTATTGGACGTTAATAACCGCGATATAAGTTTCGTTTTACGATAGTTGACAGCTGCCGTTCGTGAGGAGTTTTACCGGGGATATAAGAAACTTCTGGAAAGAGCCAAAAGGAGACTAAACCTTCTGAAGAAGAAGAAATAAATATTTTTATTTCTCTTTTTTACTTGGCTCCACCAGAAATTCTCTACTGCGCAGACTCTGGCTGCACAATGGCGGCTAGAGAAACGGGGTTTTTTGGCTTCAAAAACGTAGAACGGTGACAGGTGGAAGCACGCTGTCCATTCTAGATACAGTCTATGTTTAAAACAGCCCATGTGACCTCAATCCATTACTCCACAGACTGAAAGAATTCTGAGCAGCCGCTAATTAACAAAACAAGGAGGAGAAAGAAAAAACAAAACACAATGGACGCTTAACATTTCACCCAAAAAAATCACATTAACAACTTATATGATCCTGTATGAGCTCAAGCCCGGTGCAACCATATGACGTCACTACCCAGATGTTATTGCGGCGTAAACAACAATGGCGGCCTACAGGTGAAAATATTTTTTCAAATTTGATACAAACTAAGATATTTTGAGAGATTTTATTATCGTTCTTATGTAGCTGGTAAAAACACTGATCATTTAGGAAAATGACGTTCTGGTAGCCAGGGTTCCTTTTAAAGGTCGACTGAAATGAAGTTTGAGTGTAAACACGAGGCCAAAACGCAACAATATCTTAGCGTTTTCTCCTGAAGCGTTTTAGTTGTTTTAACAGGCCCTCAGGCTTCCCTCTGATTGGCCAGCACTCTGGAGGCTAACAGAGGGCAGACCTTGGTGTTTGAGGCCCACCTTGAAATCCTTATGTGGTGACATCTGACCTACTCTTTCAAGTTTCTTTTTTAAAAACATCCTGGAGTGAAACAGTTGGAAAGTCTGGGGTCACACAACAACACACTTGCACATTCCTGATTGTGAAATGTTAAAAAGAATCAAAAGAAAGACAAAACGCCTCCTTTGAATCTCGTATAGAACCACGTAATTTGCTCAGGATTAAAAATATATTTCATGTCTTCATCCAGTTTCTATCGTGGGACTTTGTTTATGAATACCCTCCGTTAGAGACACTGCATTTGTAACACCCAACGATTTAATTAATATATATTGTCACACTTTTAGTTGTGAACTACGTCTTTAATGGATCCACTCAAAGCTTCAAGGGTGAATATCTACAGGATTGTTTAGTTTACGCTGTTTGTAATTTCTTGGTGCTGCGCTGCAAAAACCAAAGTCTGATAAACTTTAACTTTTTTCAAAAAATACAAGCTCATGATGTTAAATTTTGTCAATATCAGTCAAAATCAAAATGTTCTTGCTGCTTATTGATGTTAAAAATCTGTTTTCCCTGGAAATTTCTGAGAGAAAATGCTCAGATTTTGTCACCATCAGCTGCAGTTTTTAGTGTTCTATACAAGCGTCTTGGTGGAATAAAGCGATAATAGCAGCTTCTGTGATTACCAAAGCTGAAACAATGTTCATCGAGCTAATATCCAGCAGAAACAAAGAGCGCGCTCCTCCTCTTCCTGACAACTCTGCAGAGAAGAAAGAGGAAACAGTGCAGATTTCAGAGCTCATATTTCAGCCTGTTTGATTCAAAAAGCGCTCTGAACGCTGAACTCGCGGCTCGGCATGCTAATCAGCTCGGAGGATTATTCTGAGAATGTTAATTCACCGCGAACACGCACATGAATCAACTCTGACAAATGATCAAATGAGACCTTATTTTAATCTACTCTTAATTCCTTTTCAATTACTATCATCAGCAGCCCACATTAGCTCGTTTTCAATTACCTCATAATCTGGACGCCGTAATCAGCGGTTAGCCTACATCTCTTTGTGGAGGGAAGCTCGGAGGATTCAGACGAGAGCGGGGGGAAAGGATCTGATGCTGGATCTGTCTGATTTCACTTCTCATGGAGATGAATCCATGAGGGGGAAGCAAAGAGAAATGAAGTCTTTAACTAACGGCTGAAGCTGATATCCAGCAGATATAAGAGTTGATCTTCACTCTCCTGAGCTTAAAGGGCCATAAATATGAAGTTCAAATTTACCATTCATGTCCGATGACAAACGATAACATGTAAATCAGGTTATAATAATCCTCCACACACAAGAATGGAAGTTTTTCCAGGATCTCTCTTCTCTACATTTGGTTTTCTGTGAGTTCAGGCCTCCATGACCCATCAAGGTTGGAGAATCATCCACACTGCCAATTATTATCAAACAAATCTCAATAAAAGCTTGAAAACATCGATAAATTGATCCTGAAAGTAGGGCTGAACAGTTTATCGTTTTCTGATCGAACTCACAATTTCAGACGTCGTGATCATGTGAGTTTTCCTGCTCCTGACTGACCCAGGATCTGTTTTATCAGCTGTTTCACACACACCTGTCTTGAGTGTGAGACTGTTAGAAAAAATCTTTTCTTTGGGATTGTTGTTGATTTTATCTTATTTAACTTGACACAATTAAGGATATTTTGCACTACATTATTTTTAAAAGTTAAGCGTCAAAGATAGCTCTTTCTGTTCTTCAGTTTTTATAACTAAAAACACACTTTAAAAAGTCTGGTTTAGAAAAAGCAGGAATAGGTTTTAGACTCAGGATTTTGAGAAGATAATTTATTGAAAAATCTTATTTTCAAATTTTTTTTTTTCCCTTTCATCCTAAAATTTTGTATTTATTTCTAATAATTTCGACTTTAATCTTAGAATTTTGACATTGTGTCAAAATTTCGTGTTTTGTAAAACGTTTGATGACAGTATCATGATGCAGTGCCCAAGAGCAACAAATATGGATTCATCCGCCGCTGGAAGTAGTCCTCGATAAATACGCTGTTAACACTGACTTCTTTGATGAGCAGTGACTCATTTTGCTAATTTCCTATGAACACAAAAACTACAGATTTTGGAGTCTTTGTTCAGTGTTGGCATTTTTAAAAGAAGAAATGGTTTTGAGGACCCAGCACCAAATGATGGATATCTAATTTTCTCTTAGAAACAAACGAATCAGCGTTTCACCAGCAGGATTCTCCCCGTATTCAAACCCCACGTTGAAAATCCACCCCCGACGCCACTCATCCTCCTCACCCTCGTTTCATTTTTCCTCCGTCAGCCGAACTGAGCGCTGAAAGTCTTTTTAATGTGTGTGTTGTGTTTATTAATGGTGTCAGTAATGAGCTGTTCTCATCTGCATACAGATGAAGAGCAGCGCGTCTGCCTGATAGATTAACACATAAACAGACTGACGGACACATGTTTATCCCCCTCTCTCTCTCTCTCTCTCTCTCTCTCTCTCTCTCTCTGTATTTGTCTTTGCTTCTGTCTGTATCTGTGTATAATTAACGGTAAAACATACTGAATACAAATGTTCTGTCTGTATGCAGACACACACTCCTGTGACAACATGATTCAGTAAACACATTCACCAGAAAAGCCTGGACGCTGGTTTGATGTAATTTGATGAATTAATCTCAAACATGTTAATTTTTGCTGCTTTGAGGCTCAACGGGATGAGTCAGGGACAAAAAAACCAACATGACTCAAGTTCAATCCTGAAATCCTTCAAGTGTTTGATCAAAAGCAGAAACTCTTGAATTTTTAATGATCTAGAGCAAACAGAACATTAAAACAATGGAGATCAGTTAAAACCATTGACTGTATATAGAAAGAAAGCTGTCAACCATCATAAAACCAAACTTATAACCCAGTTTTTCACATCTAATAACTGATGAAAAACCAACTCCTCAGAAAAAAGAGGACTTGAACACAATGCAGCCAAATAAGATCTTCACATCACCGCAGCGTAAGGATGTGAGAAACATTTCTACGAGGTGTAATAATTTTCTAACGATGCTCTACATCAGTGTTAATCAACCCTGCTCAACCAAAGAGCCAAATTGTTGAAGACTACATTTGCAAGAGCAACAATCTAAGTGGGGAAAAGCGAATAAAAATGCCAGGAAGTAGTAATAAAAAATAAGTTAAAGGGCAAAGATGGTCCAAAAATGGCAAAAAAAAGGGTGTGAAGTGATTTAAACAGGCATCTTCATTTCCAAAGAAAGTGTTTGTTTAACAACAGATTAGAAATTGCACAGTAAATTGCAATTTCAATATGGAGGCAAATGATCACAATAACATTAGTTTTGTAAATCGTTCAGCCCTAAACCACCAGCTTCAGGGACAAATGTTTGGTCCTGTTTGGAACCTGAAACCAAAATGTCAATATACTGTATCTGTTCAGATGGAACCAAGTAGGATAATTTGGTTTCAAATCCCTAATAAAAAGTGAAAGACAGATTAGGGCTGGCAGATACATCAAATATACTCGATATTTCGGGGGCTGTTTTAAATGTTTTGAGACGTCTGTATGTAATTTTCTTCGTAGATGCGTTTCTTTCACTCTCTGCTGGTGCAGCATTTGTGATATTTACAGCTGAATACCAAAAAACTGCAAGCTTAGATGTTCTGAGAAACAAACGTCTAATAACGGACCAAAAATAAAACTCTCGGCTGCAAAGTAAACAGAGGGAGGAGGAGAATCTTCAAACTGTTGTGTTGTACGTTAAAGATTCCCACAGACTTTTGATGGAGCATTAAAATGTCTTGTTTTGTTGCCCAATTACCTTCCTGTTATGAACTTGTGTGTCCTTCAAAGTAAGAGCATGCTGTAAAACTAACATTACACCACAAAATGTCAGCGAATGTGATACATTCAGCCACTGGAATTAAAAGATATAACTATATAAAGTGTGGTATGGAATAAAAGGTTTGCATCACTTGATTTTCATTGCCTTTTTGGCCGCAAATGTTAGAAATCTGACTGAAAGTTCTGCTTGAATCATTGTACTGGTGTCATTTTATTAATTACAGGGTTGAATTGATATTTTAATACAGTGGTCCCCAACCTTTTCCAACTCAGGGCCCACTTTTGAGTCTCAAAAATGTTTGCGGCCCACCTCTGACCCAATAAGTACAGAGTGTGACAAGTTGTTACATTGTGGGTCAGTTATTATATTTTGGGTTGTACTGCATTCTTTTTGTGACTTTCCGGCCCAGCAACTTTGTTATTTTCGGTTTTATTTCTTTTTTTTTTTTTTAGTGCATTTCAGGTTGTTGTTGCATTTTGGGTCATGTTACATACTGGGCTCTAACATGCTCTCTTAAAGGTTTTTTTTTGTTCTACATGACTATTTGAACAGTTTTAATTTGTTTTAAAACTTATCTCGGTTTTAACATCATACATTATTCTGTATTGTTGTATCTTTATATTATCACCCTCCACTAAAATTATGCTATTTTGGAAATGATTTGGCGGCCCACTTGTAAGACCCTGGCGGCCCACCATGGGGCCGCGGACCACAGGTTGGGAATCAGTGTTTTAATATATTGCGATGTAGCCAAAAAATATCAAGGTATTGATTTTGGGCCATATCGTGCAGCCTTGAAACAGATTAATAACTTGTATTCTGCAGGAAGTTCAATGATGAGCGTCTTAAAGTAAAACTGCAAAGTCTTCAAAAGTCCAAACATTTAGAGGGAGCTCCACTGGAGATTTCCTCCTCCTCCTCCTAAATGTTGCTCCCAGCTGTGAGAGTTCACCACACGTCCCCACAGTGACCTACTACTACTTCTGACGCCACGTCTAATACTCTCCACGTTTCGTCGTTTCACGTGGGTCCTACTTATTAATTGTCGGAGAAAGGGGGATAACAGATAAAAATGGTCTCTCCCCACTCTCCTCGTCGAAGTCAAAGTTGAAAGTGGTTTCTTGTTTACGTCGTCGAACATTTTGTCTTTCACTCTGGCCCCCTAAAAAAGGGGACGAATTATCGTGGATGCCTTTGGGTGAGAGGAAGCTGCAGGGACTGTAAAAGAAGATGAAGAGGAAGAGAAGCTCAATTTATGGACAATCAAGGCGAAGAGAAGCTGAGCGAGCTGTGGCGCAGCAGAAGGAGGAAAGTGCGGGCGGATAAACGAGCGGAGGGAGGAAAACAAAGATGAGAAATTTCCCCTGTGCTTGAGAGGCAGAAGAAAGAGAGAAAGAGAGAGAGAGAGCAGCTGGAGAAGAGGAGGAGATCGAGGAAAGTGAGGATGGAAGTAGCTGCACGTGGAAAAACACACGAGGGTGAATGGAAATGAAATCATTCAAACTACTTCTCTCACTGCAGCAGAAAGTGGGTTAGGAGAAAATCAGCTTGAGGGTTTTTACTCAAAGTGTATCCGTCGACCGTTTCTGAATATACAATCGCAATCTAAGAGGAGTAAATGAGAAGACGTCTCCTCTCCTCTCCTGCACTCTTAAGCTGAAGTGTAACGAGTGGTGCCTGACACAAGATCTGCAGGTAATCAGAGAGAGAGCGAGAGACAGAGAGGTAGAAAGAAACAGAGAGAGATCCCTCCTCATGATGCACAGTTGAGGAGTGATACATATGAATCTTTGTGTGACATTTTTGTCTTTTAACTGTCTCTGCAGATGAAAACAGAGAGACAAAGAGAAAGTGAACGAGGCGAACGAAGCAGGACACCCTGCTGTGTGCAGAGAGAGAGGAGGTGCACAATTATCACAGTATATGGTAACCTCACAAAAAGAGGCTAATGCTTTTCTTTCAAGGTTGTCTAAAGCTCCGCCCCCCTCCCCTTTCTCCGCTGCTGCTGCTGCCATTAATAAACGTAAGTTACGTCACGTGCTCTCAGCAGAGATGGTACAGATGTAAGATGTCTCACTACAGGGAACTCGCATGATAAACGTGTGCAATGATGCAACAAAGTTAAGTTGTTGAAAATTAAATTTATGGGCAACTAATTTTGAGGATCAATGTGTACTAAATGTTGCTGCTCTGAGTTTTATGCATGTCCAGCAATACCAATTAAAAAAAAGCAAAAAATGACTAGTGGTACACATGACCAAGGTTAATGCCCCAACAGGGCATTAAATTTAATGGTGGTAGACTCCACCATTACAGACGCTAATGCAGGATTACCCATCACACCTGTTCTGTTGTTTGGGCTTGGGCAACTCTAACTGTCAAGAGAGCAAGAGAGACAGAGATAAGAGACAGGAGAGGGGAGCGCAACTGCAGTTCATAAATGAACAAATCTTTTAAAGTAAGTGATTCGGTTCAGTACGTTCACTTGGATGATTCGCTCATTTTGAACGCATCGTTCACGAACGGCACATCACTACAGTAGAGGGCAGTAAGACAACAACAAAGGCCTTTTGGTAAAGGGGACCCCATCAAAGAAGAAGACATCGAAAACATGAAGATGGTAGAGATTAGGAGGCTGTTCCTGTGGTTCCTGTGGTCAAAGCGTGGCCATAATTGGCGAGCCAGCCAGGAAAACAACGCCAAAACCTGCTGACACCTAATTTGGTCAACTCTAAAAGAAGGTTAGACTTAAAGGAGACCGTTTTTAGGATGTAAAACAAGTCAGTCACAGCTGGGGGTCATTGTATCGTGGTTGGCTGTCATAAGACTCAGGAAACGGAGCAGTAGTGATCTGCACAAGACTTAAGGAGGCGGTACATGTGCATCAGTCTGTAACTCAGATGTGTATTGATCGCTGCTGATGTGTGTGAGCGTTTGTGCGTGTGTGAGTGTGAGTGTGTGTGTGTGTTTCCAGAGCAGAACAGCCGGATCTGACTCTTGTGCCACTGCTAAGCTAATCAGGTTAGCCACCGGACAGACGGAAGGAAACATGTCCCTCTCCTTCTGTTCTCATCTCCTCTTTCCCTCCCACATCCTCTCCTCCCCATCACCTCCTCTTAACATCAACCCTTCATCTGCGCTCGACTTTCATCCCTGAAACGTGGAGGGGGAGGAGCTTTATTCTACACTAAACTCTGTGAAGAGATGTCACATGTTAAGAGGAGACAGTCTGGTATTTCTAAAACTGAGTTCTGGAGAGCTCTGCATCATTACGCCCAAGTGCCTACTTCAAACTTCAGGGAAATCTTCAGCTGTGAAAAGCAATAATCTCCCCAACTGCCTCCACCCACACCTCAAGCTCCAGCCTCCCCACAGATGGAGCCACAGGAGGGAAGCCTCTTAGCAAACACAAATTATACACCCAGATATGATTCCTGAGGAGAGGAGACCAGAGNTTTGTCCAACTGCAGGAATTGATGGATTTCATCATCTACAGTCCATAATATCATCAAAAGATTCAGAGAATCTGGAGAAATCTCTGCACGTAAGCAGCAAGGCCCAAAACCAACATTGAATGGCCGTGACCTTTGACCCCTCAGGCGGCGCTGCATTAAAAACCCACATCATTGTGTAAAGGATATTAGCACGTGGGCTCAGGAACACTTCAGAAAACCATTGTCAGTTAACACAGTTCATCACTACATCTATAAGTGACAGTTCAAACTCTACCATGCAAAGACAAAGTCAGACATCAACAACACACACAAACGCCACAGAACTCTTTTTGGAAATCATGGACGTGGTGACCTCTGGGCCAAAGAGGAAAAGGACAATCAGGATTGTTCTCAGCGTTAAGTTCAAAAGCAGCATCTGTGATGGTATGGGGGTGTGTTAGTGCCCATGGCGTCATGGGTAAGTGTCCCAGTATCTGTGAAGGCAGCATTAATGCTGAAAGGTACAAACAGGTTTTGGAGCAACATCTGCTGCCATCCAAGACACTTTGTCTTTTTTAGGGACGTCCCTGATTATTTCAGCAAGACGATGAAACCAAGACACATTCTGCTCCTGTTACAACAGCGTGGCTCCGTAGTAGAAGAGTGCAGCTACTAGACTGACCTGCCTGCAGCTCCAAACCCATTGAAAATGTAAAATTTTCCATCAACAAGAATGTGAAAGAATTCCAGCTCCAAAGCTTCAACAATTACTGTCCTCAGTTCACAAACACTGAACGAGTGTTGTTAAAGGAAAAGTGATGAAGCAGAGGAAGCATGAACCTGTCTCAGCTTTCTAGGAACGTGTTGCAGCATCAAATTCAAAATGAATGAATATTTGCACAGAGTGGGGTTGTAAAGCAAACAGTAGCAACTTTTGAACAAATAAACCATGGGTTGAGCAGATCTGATTAACAAAAGTTGAAAAACTTTAAACTTAAACTCCGTTTCCTCTCTGTTCTTTATGCAGATATGTTTTGTTGCTTCCGTCAACCCGATCACGTTCTGTCCAGAGCGGAGCGCTGCAATATGAATATCATTAAGAAAATCAATTAAGTTTGATGTTCTCCCCCCACATGGAGGCTCTGGGGGGTGGAGGAGGTGCAGCTTGTTCCTCTGGCTCTTTGTTCTCTTTGTTTCACAGGCAGTGCTGCTGGTGCTGGTGGTGGTGGTGGTGGTGGTGCAGAGCCGGACCCTGAAGCCTCCCGAGCTGTCAAATTGGCATCCTTCCACTTACCTACCTCCCCTCACCCCCACCTCCTCATTTATCCTCCTTTTATTCCAGCCTCCCTTCCCCCTCTCCCCCATCCCATCACCCTGCCAACTCCATCCTCGTCTTCTGCTGCTGCTGCTGGCCTCTCTCTCTCTCTCTCTCCCTCTCTCTCTCCTCCTCCCCCACCATCGCCTCTCTCTGTGCTCCCTCGCTGCAGCTCTCTTAGATGTTTCTGCTCCACGCCCATCACAAGTAAAAAACGCTCGCTCTCTCCTGTCTCGCAATCATGTTTGATGGTTTCCCTGGAAACGCCTCCAGGTTGGGTGTCCATTATAATGATGCTGATTTAGTGGGACTCGGATTCCTCAGACTGGGAGGACTGGTCACTGTCTTTACCGCCGTCATCATCATCATCACGCCACGCGGCCGCACAAAGCTCATCTGTAGAGAGCTGTGATTGGCTAACGGGACGTATCAGCATGTGTCGTAGCATTAAATCTATTAGTGTGCGGCTCTGTGAGTTTGAGGAGGCTTTTATTTTGAAAACAGAAATTACCAACACAACAAAACGACATGTTGTGATGATAAGAGAAACTCGCTGTAGTCATAACAGCTTTTTAAGGATTACTGTGGATGCAGACGGTATAAAGTTCTGCAGAGACTTGAATAAGTTTCTAAAATTTCTGAGGAAAAAAAACAGACATTGTTCTTTTTTTCTTGCCTTCTTCTTAATTCTTGTAAATTTATGACACCATTACTGTGAATTCATGAGTAGTCTCATATTGTGAATTCATTTCTGTAAATGTATGACTTTATTCTTGTAAATCTAAAACTTTATTCTCATGAAATTTTTAACTTTATCTTGTAAATTTATAACATTATTCCATCAAATCCATGACTTTATTCTTTTTAAATTTTTTACTTCAACCTTGTTAATCCACTGTTTTATAGTCTTGAAATTTTGCACTTAATTCTCTTGACATTTTCATCTTAATTCTCCTAAATTTACATAATTCTTGCTAATTCATTTCTTAAATTTGTGAATTAATTCGTGTTAATTTATGACGTTATTCTTGTAAATTCACAACTTTATTCTCATGAAATTTTTGACTTGATTATTGTAAATTTATAACATTAGTCTGGCAAATTCATGACTTTATTTCATTTAAATTTTTTACTTCAATCTTGTTAATCTACGAATTTATCCTCTCGAATTTTTCAACTTAATTCTTGTAAAGTTACATTATTCTTGTTAATTCATGACTCACTGTAAATTTGTGAATTTACTCATGTAAATTTATGACTTTATTCTTGTAAATCTGCAACTTTGATGTTGCTGTGTCATACCCCAAATCACATTTTGGGTATTATAACTCTTTGTGTTCATGTACAGTATATACCCTGTGTATATCAATGTCATTATTTCATATATCGGCAGATAAATTGGATATTGGCTTTCTTTTGCCCCCAGTATTGGTATTGGCATCGGCCCCAAAAATCCCACATAGGTTGGGCTCCACTTAAAATCAGTCCTGTGTCCTTTTATGTTTTTTTTTAACTCTCAAGGACTCATAAAGCACTCAGGTTTTCTTCAAGCATCTATCAGAAACCATAAATATACAGTAGCCACGGGCCAAACGTTTGGACACACCCTCTCATTCAATGCGTTTTCTTTTATGAGCCGGGAAAACTTAAAAAACTTACGATACCTCGTAGAAATGTTTCTCTCATCTTTACGCTAAGGTAGTATGACGATGTCATTTGGCTGCATGGTGTTCGGGTGTTTTTTTTCTGAGATGTTAGTTTCTCATTAGTTATTGGACGTTAAAAACCGCGATATAAGTTTCGTTTTACGATAGTTGACAGCTGCCGTTCATGAGTAGTTTTTACCGGGGATAAAAGAAACTTCAGGAAAGAGCCAAAAGGAGACTAAACCTTCTGAAGAAGAAGAAATAAATGTTTTTATTACTCTTTTTTTACTTGGCTCTACTGCGCAGACTCTGGCTGCACAATGGCGGCTAGAGAAACGGGTTTTTTTTGGCTTCAAAAACGTAGAACGGTGACAGGCGGAAGCACGCTGTTTATTCTATATACAGTCATTGGTCTCATCACTTCAGGACTGTTTCTGCTCTTAAAGGTGAAAGCAGGTGTGTCTTCAACCATTAATACACCCTGAGGTTTCGAATCTCTACGCAATTAATGAAAAAGACACAAACAGCACGTTAATAGTGAGAGAAAACCTCCATCACATTCACACTTATCGCTCAGCTTTGCAGTGAGTCATCTGCGTGGACACACTCGTTCTTCGTCACTGTGAAAACCCTTCTTCGATGACGCCGCTCGGCTCAGGTGGGTGAGAGCGTCATCGTTCGTCTGTAATTATCACAGGTCAGCACAGACGCTCGCAGCCGCCATGGAAGATTCAAAACCCAGCTCTTCGTGGCTGCGGTGAGCTCCACCCAGACAGATCACGCAGTCGGTGACAGGAGCCGTGTTTAAACACACACTTACACATCAATCTGAGCCGCGCTTGATAACACGGGAGGAAAAATGGCAGCGGCGAGTGTCAGTCAGTCGTCCTGACGGCCGCTCAGTATTCAGCCCCACTACAACGTCTTATTTCTGATTGCATCCATCTCTCACAGCGATCGATGAGAGCTGCAGGGAAGAGGAGAGGATCATTTCTGAACAGGGAGAGAGGTGAAGATATTGATAACACACACACACACACACACACACACACATACACACACTGCAAGGATTAACAGGGCAGGCCGAGGAGCTCCACTGCAGAATATTGATCGCTGAGAAAACCAGCCATGAGGAGGAGTGTGTGTGTGTGTGTCACTGTGAAGGTGTGTGTCTGTAAAAGGGTGGAGGATGCCACTACTGAATCACACACATGCAGACGTTACATTTCATGGAGAAGCATCCAAACGAAACGGCTCGTTCTGCATCAGAAACAAGAGCTTTGACAGAACTCTCTGCTTCAACATGTGACCAATCAGAGTCCAGGAACAGGTGACAGGTGTGAAGCTGATTCTCTCTGAGCTCAGGTTTCAATAAATCTTCATCATTAAGTTGGAATTTCAAGTAGAGCTTTAGAAAAACACACCTGACATTTTCAGAGTGCAGTGTGTGTCCATATGTGTGTGTTCCCAGTACAGATGCTACTGAGCAGGAGTGTGTTTCTATTGAACTGGGGGCAAAAAAAAAAAATGCACCGCAACATCTGCTTTAGGGAATACGAAGGAATTAGCAACGAGAACACGGAAGAGGGAGAATCTGCTTCGACTTGATGGATCAACAGAGCTGAGTCAGAGTGAGTTAGTGCGATTCAGACATTTCTATTCAAGTCTACGTGTCGAGGGCTAGAAGATATATCGTTATCATATGAAATACAAAAACGTATTTGTATCAGGGAGATGACACATCCACAAGTGGTGTTACGAATCACATCTGCTCTCTTTCTGACAATGTGTTTACACTTTTTTTTTTAAGACATGAAATCCTCAAACATTATTTTTTCCAAATTTCAAGCTTCTTGTTTAGGATCTTGAAGAGGAGACTGAGGATCATCAGAGAGTTAAAACTAAAAAGCCAGTGCAGGAGTGCCAAACTACTGCAGTTCCTTGAGTGTCCACTAGAGGCTGGCTCCAAAAGCCAGTGAGTCCCCATTAGGTCCCATGTTAAAGTGACATGTTATATAGGCTGTTATCTTGATAAACAATTACATTACCACTGAGAAAAATGACCATTTTGTAACGTTAACTAACTTAAACGATAGCAACATGGCTTGTCCGCACCGGACGCTATTGACAAAAGATCGTAAAAAAAAAAAAAAAATGTTATGCAACAACGAGGTAAATAATCCATAAAATGGGTCTAAACTAAGATAATACAATGGTTTTCATAATACTTATATCACATTAACAAAGAAAATACTATATTTGTAGCTCGCCTTCTCTGCCGCTTTGGACGCCATGTTTATTTACTGACAGTACGCAATGCATTCTGGATGTCCCTTAGTCCCAAGGGTGGTGTCGGTGAATCTCAGTATTGAGGGAGATACAGCCTCAGTCTTAACCCTCAACCTTAATGTTCTGAGAATCGGGACAGAACTTGCACTTTGCAGGACTGCGCATTTTGAGATTGAGGGTTAAGATTGAGGGTTAAGACAGGAATTGGAATTCACCCTAAAAGTTTTTAAACAGAAAGAATAAACATTTATATATAGATTTTTTACATTTACGTATAAATATTCACGATTGTTGCACAACGGTTCATCTCACGCCACTGAAATTACCCAACAGCCTGCAAAGGGTGAGGTAACGTTAGCTGCTTTGTGTTACACAAAGGGTTAAAAAGGCCTTTATTATGTTAAATGGAGGTTTATGGAGGTAAATGGGTTCTTTATTCAACATGCTGACGTCAGACGCCCGCCGACCAAATGGCCAATCATTGTATCACGTAGGTTTGATGTAAAGTCTGTTAGTCCATTTGCAATGATGACAGTGTGAAACCGTAACAGACTGAACCAAATGTAAACAACGTAACGAAACACGGACCTTGGCCTGGACTTTTCAGGTGTGAAAAAACCTAAATAAAGTTTATGATATCTGCACAAACTTTGATGAGTTCACCATTAGACCATAATAATAACATTTTCCACAGCTTCACCAAATCTTGCTGCAGTATCAGTCTCCCTGTTGATGCTCTCATTTTCTTTTGTGGCTCATAAAGGTTCTGCATCGCTGCTCATTTCAATCAGTTTCCAGTCAGAAAGTCCTCACAGGGGCTTTAAAAACACACTCTCCATCTCACAGCAATAACAAAAAGACAACCTGGGAAAAGAGCAGCAACAAAAACTTAAAGTCAGAGCCTTTCTTTCTTTAAGTGACCCACAGGGAGGAATAATCAAAGTTAAAGAGGAAAGAAACAGAAGATACAGCGTAAACCGTAAAGACATGAAGCATTTACGCTCTGATTCAGGGAGGAGGAAGAAATTAGGACGAGAGGAGAAAACTCTGTCAAACTCTCATTTTAGGCTCATTAATAATAAATGAATCATCGTCAATGAAATCTGAACCAAAGCCACAGACGAGCTCATCTGTCTGATCTACAAGGAAGTGAAGGAGGAAATATAAGCAGAGACAGGCGGGCACCGCTTCAGTTACAGCCCCTCTGCACAAAACACACACACACACACACACACACACACATCTGTAACACTTCGACTCTACTTGTGGTCGAACCAGAATCTGTTCAACACTCGATGTATTTGGTGATCTCCTGTGTGTGTGTAACAAAGCAGATCCATAAACGACAGAGAGACTAAACCTGAGAGAGAGAGAGAGAGAGAGAGAGAGAGCAGGTCACTCCTCTTTTCATCTCCACACAGACAGATCCTGACCTTGTCCTGATATTAGATAAGCACTTTGTGTGTGTGTGTGTGTGTGTGTGTGTGTGTCAGAGAGATGACACATCCACAGCTGTTGTTACGAATCACATCTGTTCTCTGACTGTTTTTTTTTCAAATCACACAAATAAATTTCTGACAATGTGTTTACGTTTTTTTTTCTTTTTAAAAGACAGGAAATCCTCAAACATTAGTTCCTCCACATTTCAAACTTCTTGTTGAGGATCTTGAGGAGGAGACTGAGGATCATCAGGGAGTTAAAACTAAAAAGCCAGTGCAGGAGTGCAAAACTACTGCAGTTCCTTTACTGTCCACTAGAGGCTGTCTCCAAAAGTTAGTGAGTCCCCATTAGGTCCCATGTTAAAGTGATGTTTACTTATAACAGAATGCAACATGTTTACAGCTTCAAAAACTGTTTAAAATCTATGAGGCTCCTTTTTTTTATCTCATACATCAGATAAGGGGTCACTTTTTGGATCAGTCATGAATTAAGACGATGAAAAGGAGAAGAGTAATGGCCCATTTATGCTCAACGTTAAATACAGGCGCAGCCTTCAGCTCCAACTTTGTTCATGTTTCTAGATCCAATAAAAGCAAAGTTGAATCAGCTGTCTCAATATGATAACCACCATCACCAGACTTAGAAACGCCTCTTTGCCGACCAATAACACTACGTTTTTTATGCAGCATTGTCGGTTTTCAGCAGTCACTGGAAAAGAGAATTACAGTAGAACTGATACTTGCTGCTAATCTAAAAGTTTTTAGGTGTTCAATGCAGGAAATTTCAGGTTGAAAGGGACCGTGACAGTGGGCAGGGCTTCTAAAATGACATCATTCATCCTCGCAGAAGCATCAAGCATAAAACAAGCTTAGGAGTCTGATTGTATGATTTAACTTGCGGTGTGAGGCCCAGTTTACACGACAACGCTTCACAGATGTTTCACCCTAAAATGCAAAAAAACACACTGAAAAAAATCTGTTTACATGCTGTAGTATGCATGCCAGGCCTGTAGATGGCGATCTAACTGTAGGAGCCGCATACACAACAAATGTTTTCGAGGCTGAAGAAGAGGTGAGCTGAACATCTGGAGTTTACACTAAAAAAAAAAATGTCTGTGGTTGCAGAAAAAGTGCAATTAATGCACATTTTGTTAGAAGGCAGTCAGTAGATTGAGCAGCAGAAGAACCAAACTGTAGGTCTAGTGCAGTGGTTCCCAAAGTGGGGGTCGGGACCCTTTGGGGGTCGCGAGACATTGATAGGGGGTCATGGAATGTGTCCCAAAATCGAAAACTATGAACAATTCATGAACATTTTATCCATTATTGTCAGAATAAAAGCAAAAATTGGGGTAAAAGATAATATAAAATTATGCAAACAGAAAATGTTTTACCTGTTTTTCACATTTCTTTGTTCAAGTTTGATGCCGTGGACTCAGCAAAGTGCACATTAGTCTGTAAATTTTCTAGCGATCAGTTAAATTAAGTATCCTCAGGGAGGGTTTTGTTGGTTTTTGTCTGTTTTTGGATTGTCCCATTAGTGTTGTACCACAGCAGGGGGTCACCAGTCCTTAACGCTGCTATTTTAGGGGTCACAGGCGGAAAAGTTTGGGAACCCCTGCTCTAGTGTATTTTTGTTGTTGTTTTTTGGTTTGAGTATGGCAAAGTGGAGCGTTTTCAGTGAAAACTCCGGCTTGTTGTTTACACGGCAAAAGTGGAAACAGTGGTTTAGAAAAATTCCACTCTGTTTTCACACCATCTTCGGTGGTTTTCCTGTAAACGGGGGAATGAAATGCAACAATACTTGTTGTATTGTAAACAGCCTCTAAGTGACATCACTTAGACTTTTTAAGAAAGGAAGAGTTTTAATGGCCTGAGTAAAGATTAAGTCCATGATGAAGTCTGATATAACTTTAAGAATGACTTAAATTCAGCTTCTTTAGACTCATTTCTTTATGAAACAACAGTGATAAACTCTGTGTGTGGTCTCTTTTGTTGCTGCCCTCCTAACCAGATGAAGCAGAGTCATATCTCTCTCTCTGCTCCTCTTCTCCTCTTTGTGCTTACCACTGTGAAACCAAATATCCATCTGAAGGAGCCTCAATCTAATTTCACAGGTCACAGAGTGCAGCAGGACGTCAGGAGTTTGTTCAAACCATCGCCTCCACTATTCTGTCGGCCAATCAGATCAGGTCCATTCACCTGCAGCTAAAACATCAACGAGACCAAAGACACACACACACATTTTTCTAACCCTGAGATTTCAACCAGGATCAGCGCTCGTCTTCAGCCTGACTCTGAAACTGTAAATCCATCTGTGTGAGGGGAGGACACATGCTGAAGTGTTACAGCACAAAAAACTGAGAGACACACGGAGACGGATCGGCTGCTGTCGAGGAACACACTCACACACACACACACACTCACACACACTCACACACACTCACAGAAACAGAAAGAGGCAGCTTAGTGTTTAGACTCCTGTGTGTGTGTGTGTGAATAAAGAGGTCATGCTTCCAACGACCTTTACCACCCATCTGTTTAATCCACTCCTAACACAACGAGAGCTGTGTGTGTGTGTGTGTGTGTGTGTGTGTTTGTGTGACCTCCATGTGAGTGTGTGTGTCTACCTGTATCGACAGCATAGTGTGAATTATCACCATGGAAACTGAACCCTGGCAGACAGACTGTGTACAGTATCTCTGTCTAATCCATACAGCTGTGGGGGTCACGGCGCTTTTTCCTCTCAGTGTTGTAACAGAGATTATTGAGTTTGTATAAATGAAATCTGGAGACAGAAACTGTCTTTTTCTGAACCTCAGGATGTTAAACACACACACGGACAGATGATATTTAGTCATTTATTGCTCTAAATTCTCCTGCTTTTTACTCCATCTGCTAAAGCAATTAATTGCAAATTAGACTAAATCACAATATGAACTGTTGTAATATTCTAATCCTGGATAGTGCAATATTTCTTGAACCTCAAATATGTCAGAATACCCGTTAACTTTTTTGCAGTAGATGGGGGGAAAACAGTAAAGAGTAGCATAAAAGTAAATAAAATATTGACAAATGTGGCAAAAATTGTCAAAAAGCAGCAAAAATGATCAAGAAAAGTGGGGGGAAAATTGAAAAAATAATACAGAAGGGCGCAAAAGGGGTAAAAGAAAAACGTGACAAAACTATGGTAATTGGTAAAAATGGCCAAAATGGCAATGAAATTAGCAAGAAGTTGGGATGAAACCTAAACAAATGGCCAGAAGGAGAGAAAAAATGACCTAAAGAGGTAAAGAGGAATTAAATGTGATTAAAATGAACAAAACTTTGCAAGAAATTTGGAGAAAAAAACTTGGATATTGATCAGGAGGGAGTAAGAATGTTGAAAAAAGTGACAAAAAACAGCCAAAAGTGGTAGAATTGACTGAATGAGCAGATAAAATTAATTCTTTATGAAAATAAAGAAACAAAAATGGTCCAAAAGTGGAAAAAGAGAGTGAAAAGTGTACCAGAAAGAAATGTCATTGGTTGTTGTTGTGCCATAATTAACGTCAATGCTCATTTCCCACGATGTGTTTGTTTAAAAACACATAAAATGTCCATAAAACACATACGTTTGGCAGGACTACAAGTTGCAAGTGTAAAGGTTTGGCCTGAAACCTATAAGAAAAGGTAAAACCAAGACTTTTTAAGGCTTTAAATGAAAAAGAACATGAATCTCTGAAAGGATTTGCAGAAAGAGCTCTGACACGATTTGTTACTCTGAGATATTTAACTTTTATTTTGAAAATCTGAACTGTTCAACACTAAAAACTGAGATATTAACCCTTTAACTACCCCACAAAGAAGAAAGGAACTGAAACATTTTTTGAAGCATTACTTGTTCCAATGAGTGAGTAATGATCACAATATTTTTTTTTTCTTCTAACAAATCTTTTAGTTTATAAAATACTGACCTCCACCCAATGGCTTAAGTGTCGCTTGGTGGTTATCATATGTCATACAAATACTACAAACGGCAGGAAAAAGTCACATAAAATGCTAAGTTAAAAAGAAATTCTGTTAGTATGCAACAAAATATTGAGTGTAGTTATTTCAATCAAGGGAAATATTGAATAAAAGAATGAAAAACTGCATTTGTAGATTTTTCATCTTGACTAAAGTGCAATAACTAATAATTCGCGCGTTAATTTTTACTTGTGATTGGATTCTACAGTGCAAAACATCCATTTTGCATGAAAAAATCTAAAAAGAACAAAGTGCAAAACAAATTTGTTTGAATTTTAATTTTAATTTAATTTAATAATTAATTTATACTAATTAATATAATAATATAATAATATTATTATTTTATTATTATAATAATATAATTATAATATATATTATATTATATAATAATATAATTAATAATAATTAATAATTAATTTAATTTAACAATTTTATTCTTTTTTTATTTTAATTTTTTTTTTAATTTTAACAAATTTCTATTTGTTGAAAACGCTAGTTGATTGTGTTCTTCTTTTATTCTCTTTTTTATTGTATATTTGTATACATTTATTATTCTCATTTCTATGATTGGGCTTGCTCCGGGACCAGGGTAACCTAATTTTCGTCCCACAATAAAACTCCTTGAATCCTTAAATCCTTGAATCCTTAAAAAGGCTCATTTGATTGCTTTCAATATGTCGTCTCAACAACTCGACTGTGGTCGTGCAAAAAAAAAAAAAAAAAAGTTGAGGCTCAAGATCCATCGCATACCTCCAACCAACTGGTAGAGATGGTTACATTAGTTTGAGTTAAGTTAGTGAGTCAGCTTATTGAAATATAAAAACTCAAAATGTGCTAAACCATTTGTTGTAGGAGGAAGTTAAAGGGTTAATGAAGGCGTTAGTTAACTGAGTTTGCTCCACCAGCGTTGGGCCTTAAAGCCCTGAGCGGTCTCAGCTAATGATTGACTGGTGGAGTGGGCTGTGGGAGTGGGAGCTGTTGTAAACGCTTAAATCAACACTGAGACTCTGAACCTGCAGAGTTTCTTTCTCAGAGGGCGGGCGTGGACGACAGCATGAAACAAAAACCTGGAGGAGTTAGAAACCTGTCAGCGAACACAGCGCGAGGTCAGCTGCAGGTCGACCACAAACTGAGCAGTTCACCAGGTAAATCGAGTCCTGCAGCCGAGCGAGCGGGCGAGCGAGTGAGCAAGCGGGTTGGCGAGTGGGCCGCTCAGTCATCAGTCAGAGTGAATCAGTCAGTCGCTCGGTGGCTCGGTCCCTCTCCAGCAGTCAGCGGGGCATGGATAGCAGAGATTAGTGGAGTGTCCAACACTCTGAGCCCCTCTTAATCCATTCAGTCACAAATCTGCCCCAAGCACCACGATTAACCCCTTTCCCCCGCAGGAAGCAATCCAAACGAAAGAGCGCGGATTAGTCCAGGCACGGGTCACTGCTGGACCCGGTTAGGTTCACCCAACTAACAAAAACGCAACCAGAAAACACAACCATGATTATTTCTAGGTTCCCATCTTCTGTGTTTTTAAACAAACTCATTGTAGAACATGAACAGTTACATTAATTACAGCACAACAACAACAACCCACGAACACTACAACTGGGACTGATTTTTACACATTTACTCACTTTTACCTTCTTTTTTCACACTTTTGGATGATTTTTTGATTCCTTCTTTACACCAGGTTCCCTCCCAATGACTGTATATAGAATGGACAGCGTGCTTCCGCCTGTCACCGTTCTACGTTTTTGAAGCCAAAAAAACCCCGTTTCTCTAGCCGCCATTGTGCAGCCAGAGTCTGCGCAGTAGAGAATTTCCGGTGGAGCCAAGTAAAAAAGAGAAATAAAAATATTTATTTCTTCTTCTTCAGAAGGTTTAGTCTCCTTTTGGC